>QLPG01049883.1:0-15773 GCA_003314385.1 Gomphus sp. MG54 | reverse complement strand
TGTTATTATAAGATGTTATATCATGCACACCATGATTTCCTTTGGATATCTATTACACATTACTCTTAACTGGGCAACAGCTCTTCCCTTTTACTGATTTGAACATAGGGTAGTTTATGGCGAGCAGCGATTAAAATGTCCGCAACATGCAGACCTTTTGTACTCCAAACCTGAAACCTATTGTAATTCTCAAAGGAGAAAGGCAGTGAGAGAAACTTTCTCGAGTGGTCATAAATTAATTTGCGAACTATCCAATCCCAGAGCATGCAAGAAGATGTTTACATTTCGAAGCTTGGCGGTGCGTTCGCTCTCGTCAGTGACCCACCCTTTGTGGGCGCTGAGCACATTTTCAAGCACCTTTTCTCGGAGTTGTGTCACGAGTATCGACTGCTGCTCCAGCAATGCGGGAACCGCCATGGATGCAAAAAAACTCCATACAGGATGGTCGGCTGCATCAAGGGCAAGTGAAGTGTGAAGTTGGTGTTCAGTTCCAAACGGAAGTGTAGCAGTGGCCCGGGTAGAAGGAAAAAATGTTATAAAGTGAGGGGCAAGCTCTTCGAACAACCGATCAAAGCAAATTTGCCTGTCCGTAAGCACTCGTGAGTTCACACGGATATAGAAAGAATAATCTACGGGGTTCATACCATTCTTGGAAGTCTTCGACTGTTGCAAAGTCATCTGGGGTTGCACCGTCGACATCAACACCGGATCGCAGCAATAATGTCCGATCCTTAATGATAGCAGCTCGCGTGAAAATATGGGTAAGGAGGATTATCCCAGGCTACACTGAAGTTTTAGTAGTGTTTTTGTCATGACGAGGGTAAACTGACTCGAGTTCGAGCAATAACCACGGGGTCTCTTAATTGTTGCAGCTGACCTGAAACAACAGGCAACGGAGCAACAGCTAATGCAGGTAAGATGGCCTCTAGCACGAATTCTTCAAAAGTATGGATATGTTTCTCCATTTCGTGCTTTTCTTTGCTTTCAACGAGGGATTCAGCGACACGATGATTTTGTACGACATCAAAATCTCGAAAGAGTCGAGTGATCAGAGTCATAGTGATTCGCAACTGTCGCGCGTCCATTGCGCGGGTGAGACGTTTCATGACCTTCTTGCCTTTCAAGGGAACTAAAAGAGACACCAGGGGATGAGGGTATCTATCATCAGTGGTAAGCCAAGGGTATATATGATTCGGCTATATTTATGCCAACCTTGCTTCCAAAGGTGCCGTAACTTGTGAACTTTCCCACATTCGAGCTTCCAAAGCCCTCTGATCTGCTTCCCTGCAAGCGGGAATTTTTAGATATCATCTAATAGCACTGCTGTTAAGTTGAATCACCACTTCACGTAGGCCTCAGTGCCCTCTTCAGGTACAATTCGACGATTATTTTCCCAATCGAGTGCGTAGTCAAACAAATTTTCAATAATAGCCAACGCCTGGCGACGTGTAAGTGGCTCTTTTGCGTAAATACCAGTACCCTATTACCAAATGTATTAGATTGTCACGGGTATAGAAATTGATTTGCTCACGGCCCGCGGTGGTTTGTCCAAAGAGTTTTTCAGTGGCTCATCATGACTTCGAGGCTCAGATATATGCTTGGGAGCATCTGCCTCACGCAGTCGAGGAGACGACGTGGGCGAGCCAGCAAGTGGAGCAGCATCCACTTGAAGCAACTGACGAGGGGCAGCCTTATAGCTTCTACCAGAAGTCTTACCTAAAACTCCTTGGAGTGGGTTAAAGGCTCCTAAGGGCAAAATTTAACCAGGTTAATTTGTTAATAAGTATGTGTTTGTCACCATGTTGCCCCTTCTCTTTTTCTCTGGCTTTAGCATTCTCTACAATCCTGTAAACTTGTTCTGCCATGCGATTCATAGCATGTTCTCTCCGGCCACCCAGTCGATGCCCAGGAACCCCTAGACCGACCCCCGCGTTTCCAAACCACCTCATACCTGTGCCATTTCGCATGAGCGAACCAAGTACTTGTGCGTAGAAGTCTTCCGTGTATGGATCTGAAGTGACCAATTGAGAGACTTGGATCCGAGTAATAAAGTCTTTATCCGACTGAGTCATAAGATCATTGTATCGTGCCTATAATTTCTCTTCGTTTAAAGGTGATTTAAGAACGCAATATCCTCTTACCATGCGCTCCATCTTCATTAAACGTCGTCGATTGCGTTGATCCAATTTTTCCGCTGCCATGATCTTACGCATGGCCTCGTTCATGATGGCCTCTCTCTGAATGGGATCTAGGAGGTGGATTTGGTCAGGCATGACACCCGCCTGAGATAACTGAACAAGGAGTTGCTGCTGCATATGTAGTTGTTGCTGCGTAATGTAATTCTGTGCAGTTGATGGTGAATGAGACTGCATGGCAAACTGTGGTTCAGGAGTAGGGGGAAATGACCGATGTAGTTGATTTTGGGGTTGATGTTGATGCAGGATATGTTGTCGATCCTGTTCAGGGGTCCGTAGATAGTGCTGCCGCTGCTGGGGAAAAGACTGGTAAATTGGCGGCTGCTGCTGCTGCTGCTGCTGCTGTTGCTGCTGCTGCTCTTGTCGCTGAGCCTGATGCTGCTGCAGCTGGGTAAGGTGCATCATACGGAGCTGGTGCTCAACCTCATCTGGTGTCAATCGAGAAGGTGAGGGGTGGGAAGGTAGAGCCGAGTGAGATAACTGGCGGATCTGTGGAGAGGACAAGGTAAGGCCGGACGGAGCCACAGTTTTAGACATCACAGATGGTTGAGGGGCAAGGCCCTGAGGCTGTTGCTTCGCGCGCATCTCAGCTTCAATCTCGTGCAATGTACGGACACCAGGCTGAGAAGATTTAGAAGAATGCACTGGAAGCGAAGGTGGGAGAGCTGTCATGGGGACCCCATGAGATTTGGATGGAGTCGAAGGAAACGCTGTTTGGTCTGCTGCGCTGAGGCGACTTGCAGCTCGCGCCCCAGGAAAGACTGAAAAAGGTGATTTATCATCCCATATAGACTCCACCAAGCCACCAGAAGCTCGGGCTGGACAAGAAAATTAAAAAAGGCGGATCGCGACAACAGATCGTACGCACATGGTGGCTGAGACTTGCTATGCAGTAATGAATCCTGGTATTCCGCTCGTATTTCTGTTTTATGCTTCTCTGTTTTCATCTCCTCGAGTGCATGGTTTGAGAAGTCGAAGTCTTTACCTGAGATTGGGAATTAGTGGCGAGTAGTCAATTATTAACAAAACTCATACCGACTGGACCATCCCCGAACGTCTCATCATTCATTTCATCCCCACCTTCCTGCAGAACATCTCCTAGACCGTCATAATCAGACTCCCCCCAATTGAATACTGCTACGTCCTCCTGTGGGGTGGCTAAACCACCCTGACGAAATTTCTCCTTCTCCTTCTCCAATATATCATGGTTCGTCTCCAACCCAAAGAAAGACATTCACTCTGATATAATGATAGTCTTTGTTTCGCTGGCTGACAAGAGAATGATGTAGAAAAACCGAAAGTAAGCCAAGTTCAGAATCTTGAACCCAAGGCTACAGGCATAGGCCACACTTTGTACAAACAGTGACCCCGTATAACAAATAAGCCAAAGTGCATATTCGCGCTACAATCAGAGTCTTTGCATAACATGATAAAAGAGAATGAGGGAAGGGTGGCTACAGTAGTGACCGATAATGAGAGTCTTTGAAGTTACATTTATCTGCTCATGTTGTGTACGTCATTTAGAAAGTCCAAAATTGTGCTGGAACTCCAGGCTTGTGTTGCACACGAATCATGACAGGAAGAGCCGTTATGGTTGGTGAGCTCGGGTAGACCTCGCCAGGGATCGTTTTGTATGTGCCTTCGCAGACCAAGTAGGATAGTATGTAAGCGATGCAACGTCTCCTTGGGATCCTGATCGGAATTGGCATCAGCTACTTGTAGATATACAAGGAATGATTTCCGATGAAAACGAACCATTCCTGTCAGGACATCAAAATGTAGGTATGCACGCAGAAAGTAGCCGAGCGGCCAGCCCCATTCAGGACCCTGATATCTCATCAGTGGAACTCACAACCTACAAGACAGAAATAGGAACGTACATTGTGATAGTTCAGGCCTTTGGCAATGCTGCCGTCATTTGAATCATTGGAGTTGTCATAGTCTCCACGATACTGCAGATCGCTCGGGTCCAGAGTTTTCATACCAAGAGGGCCACGAAGAATGTTATCTGCAATCTTTAGGGCAACAAGAGCATGAGTAGGTTCGAAAAGTTCCGGTGCAACAACCATTGCAATTGGAAAGTTGGGTCTAAGTTGATAATCAGACCATTCGCGATCTGCTCCAGAGCCAAAAACATCTTTATAAATTCCGCGTCGGTTCACCATTTTCGAGTTGATGGTGAACTTGACGTCGTCCGTAGGGTCTAATAAAATCAATTTAGTGCAATTCGGCACTGCCTGGAGTATCACGAAGTTGGACACACCAAGCGGGATATAATAGCAACGCTCAAAAGTATTTTGGATCAAATCATTCCATTCCTTGTACGTGACGAGTCGTTGTTGGCCGTAAACTTTGGAAATGCCTCAGAAATTGAAAAGGTCTTTAAGCTGAAATCTCTCACCAATTGCCTGTACGCCTTTAAAGGGAATCTTGTTCTTGGTGGACAACTCGGTGAGCCACCGCAGAGTGCTCTTCAGAAGGCCGGTGATCTCGATGGGCGCACCATCTCTTGGCGTCCCAGGTATTCCTTTAGTTCCTGCTTTTATCGATTCGCCCATTTTATCCATCCAGGTGCCACAGTTATGCTGATTCCCACCGAAAAGAAGTCCTGTCTTCCAATCCACGTGTATCTCAATATTGAAGCCCTCACTATTCATCTGGATATCTAGATTCGGACCAGCGTTATGTTCGCGAAAAGAGATGCCATCGACATGACGTTGCAAAATTTCTTGAATAATTTCTATGATTGTGCTGGAGTAACTATAAGATCTTGGATCATCCCAGGGAACATAAGTGTCGTCTTTCGGAAAGCGTCGCTTGACAGACTCGGAGAGAATGCTTAGGCCATCAGGAGCAAAATGCACATAATCTTGAATAGCTTGGAGCATCCACCAGGGTGAATCACGTGAATTATAACTGAAACCAAAAAGGTGATCGGCACGATAAACTAAGATATGAGACTGTAGCGTCGTACCGAGGGTTACGAACAGAATCAAGCAAGTTGGGGATTAAACCATGTTTTAACGTTGATGCGAACGTCAAGATATGATGCTTGGCCGCAAGGTAATTCCCTGTAGTCAAAAACAAACCACGCAAGGATATAAAAACGTCTCGACCCCAACAACGTGCCCAACCAGAAGTGAAGTGCGGCAACCCAGCCGCAAGAGAAGGCACCGCTTTGGCTGGATGAAGAGAAGCACTCTGGACTAGTCCATACATCTGCACTGAACAGAGGGCGAGATCTTGAGTAAAGCTGTGGCCTGAAGAAATAAATTCTGTCTGTTGTTCGAAGACAGCGCGACGGGCAGCCTTATATGCCTCATACACAACAATCGTGAAGTACTTTGGGCGAAGGAAAGAAGGGACAGTAGTTTGTATACGGTCAAATCGTTCTTTAAACCAGTTCGCGGGATGATGGAGATTCGGGAAAAGGGCTGCTTGCCTAAATGTCAACGGATGAGAAGTCTCTCACAAATGCAAAAGAAATAATGCGGACTTCACAAGTCGATGGTGAATATATTCCAATGCCCACGAGCCTTGGCGAAGGTGGTTGCAAAGAGCATGTCCCAAGTCGTTGTAACGTATGATTGGACGCAACAAAGCCATCCAACCCTCCAGACCCGCATAAACCAGGTTCCCATGATCGGGGATATTGTATGTTCCGATCTCACCGTTGGTAGCATCTCTTTCCTCGCCATCTGCTCTGTAGAGAATAACGTTCAGGTCGACGAGGTTTGTAAACATCAGCGCCTCGTTGGCGCCTGTTTTGCAGAAATCGTCCAAATTCTTCTCAACATCCTGCAACTGTGTCGCGAAAACCATAATACTGCCAGGAGGAAAGTATTCTGGTATGTTAATCTCTGAGAAAGGACCGTCCTCATTCGAGCCCTCGGTCGGTATGAAACATGGAATCTCCTTCAGTTGAGAGGGAAGACCCCTTATAAGGTCAATGTCAGGATCCAATTCATATGATGGTATGTCTATGTTGAAACCAAGTAAGAATCTTGCTTTTGTTCTAGAGAGCTTTGTAGGGTTAACTTCAAGAGCATATATTAATCATAAGGTAGTGTTGTTACGGGGAAGAATGTTACGCACACCACCCTCTATCTTTTGATCCCTTTCCGAACGCGGTATGTGCAATTAGGAGGTATCCTTTACCTGTCTGGGGATGCACACGATGAATGGCAATGTACTGTGGAATGAACAAATCAGCGCAATGGCCCAAATGCACCGGAATAGAGCGAACATCATTTTCCTGATGGACGTGACCCTCATCGAAGCCGTCCAATACCATTTCCGTGTGTAGATGATTGAGTATCCGTTTCACTGCACCGATGCCTTTCTGTTGGCTTTCCTGTGGTATCTCATACCGCCTGTTATCCCTGACAAGATCCAATAACCTAGGATACAAGTCGTCGAAGCCTTTATTTGACCCGATGGCTGATCTAGAAAATGCTACGAGTGCACCAGTGGGAAGAGCATCCTCTGCGCTGCGTTTGTGTAATGGGGATTCGTTGTCGTGCGTAAGATCGAAAAGCAGCGCATGGGGAGATGACCCGTGGAGAGGAGTGACTAGACATGGACGAATAGGCCCTCTTCCTGTAGGTGGTGGCAGTTCTTCCGGATGTGTTAAGCAAGCATTGTCCATCGAGCCTAAATGGTAGTGAGTCATTGTCCAGAATTTCCAATAAGGAAACTGACCGATTGGCTCTGGGACACCGAACCGGTACAGTAGCCTTGAAAATTCCTTGGGATCGTGCCCGTTGTATGCTTCCCTGATGAGGCTGTTGATGCCAAGTCGACTTACGAAATGTGTATCCATTTCTTCATTGCCTGTGAATAATTCAGCGCAAACGTATAGATCAGGTTTCACCGTGCGAGCTGCATCAAGAAGAGCCACGCCCACATGTAGCGGCGTCGAATGGCAATTGTCAATGCGAAATCCATCAAATATTTCTGCGAGACTGGTCACATAACGAGTCATGTACTCCCATAACCAGGGGTTGTCCGCGGGACCAGAGCCGTAACGCAGCTTGACACAATCTCCCCACACGATGACCTCACGACGAAGGTATGCTTTTGAAGGTAACAATGCAAAGTTCTGCAATGGGTCCGCATTCCATATCCAACCATTGTTGGCAAGACAAAGAGCATTGGGACTATGTTTACTTGTTTTCTCATTGTGCGGAAGACGCGTAAAGTATGTTTCAACGATCGGCAATCTGAAATATCCCATATGCCAACTATACTTCGGAGCGAATACTTTGAAACTCACTTTGCAGATATTTCCCCTAACTTTGGCCCATTCTCAGCCAGCCTGGTGTAAACGACGCGGTTTTTGATATTCTCCAGAGCGATTTCAGTATCAACTTGCCATTCCTGGTACAAAGGTACATTGATGGCATCGACTACTTTTTCCCAAACATTGGCCACAGAATCCGAATCCTTGAGTTCCGTAACCGCAGCGCATACCAATGAGGCCGCAGTTTTAGGATCGACATGAACACCGTATCTTTCTTTCAATTGTCCTAAACCGAGAATATTGCCCGAAGTCCTCATGATTGAAGCGAGTTCTGACAATGACTTTCCTTTAACATCTGGCCCAGTCCACGTAGGTATATCCTCAACAGGAACAGCAAGAACACCACTCTTCTCACGAGTTCTGTCAAGGACATAATATTGCCACAGCTGAAGCTCGTCCTTGATTTTGGATGAGAGGACAGGTAAAAGAATATCGAGATCCGAATGAGACAGGACGTTGGTCGGCAAACCCATGGATGCGAGATTTGAGGAGAATTCCATGATTGCGTTGTCTAGTTCAAGCGCTGGGGAAAGGTGAGGCATGTTAAAAGGACTGAAACCTAACGATTTTTTTAGACCTCCACGAATGTCAAAGACAGAACACAACAAAATGCGGACCTGCTTCCGGGTGATCAAGGAGCCAGGGACTATTATCTGCAGTATGATTAAGTACAACATCAGTGAGGCTCAAAAGGCCATAGTCTTCACGAGCAACTCTGAGAACGTCCTTGACGAGGGGAGCATGATCATCAACCAATTCCTCGACGAGTTGACGATCAAAAGTTAGCTGATCAGCGATGGAATATGGACTTCCACTACTGCCTCTTTGCTGAAGGGGAGTGTAATGCAGCATGTTGTAGCCTCTTTGGGATGCTTCTTGGAAGTGCTGTCTCCACTCCCGAAGCGGTCCCATCCACTTGGACACGACGGTGAGAATTACGAGACCATCAAGAGGTATAGCAATCTCCTTTTCAAGTATTTTCCCACCACGAGATGTAGGAAGCGATTCTCCGGAGGAAGAGAGTATGCGTGAACGACCTTTCACTCGAAGAACAGGATCAATGTTGAAGTAACCTTCACGGCCGGTGATGCGCTCGGAAGAAGGCCCATCATATTCAATCCAATATACAAATGCACCTGCATGCGAAATAGGAAGGTTGATGTGGATAGGCTTTGAAAAGTTGTTGGGTAGTCTTTGAGAGAATGTTAAATGGCAACCTGGAGGAAGCGACAAACAGATGATAGACATACAATTTCTCTACAAAATTATCTCTTGCGAATTTTCCACCATTCAGAGGGAAGTTTGTCTTCAGGACGGCATTCTTAGAAGCGGGGGTTCCTGCATCTAGAGCTACGCGCAGTATGTACGGGCTGTATGGAGGCGGGAGGCGAATGTACTAGCGATAGTTTGTCAACATAATCGTAGAGGTACTCAGATATAAATGAGGGCATGTGGAACACTCATTGGGATCGCAGAATATAAAGAAGCGTGTACACACTGCTTTATCTTTACTTGGGCCACCGTCCGGATCTAACTGAAGCTCAAAGACGCGGACAGGTTCTTCTCCAGGCAGTCTTAATGATTCGAAGAATTCTATTCCTTCATCAGCTGGTGTCTTTGGTGTCTTGGGTTTCAAATTGGTGCTCTGAACGGGGGGGATCTCGATGGATGGAGGCATGATCATCTTCGAAAAAAGATTAGGACTATCAAAACTAGACCGGGGGCAGCCTGGGAACCAGGCAGGAACACGACCTCCGTGAGGGAATGCAATTTACACCCTGGAGGAATGTCTGATGACATCAACTGGCTTTGCGGTATGCGAAATCAGATTACGTAACTAGTGTGCTCTTTCGTTTTTCTCAGCATGTCTTCAGATGCTGCCCTCCTCCAGGAGATTCAACGACTATCAGGCAAGCATTCCCCTTTCTATGATCCTCATACCCACTCATCTCTCATAGGTGCTATTGATCGCCACAAGCTGAACGAATCTAAGCCCCCTTATGCACCGAGGTTTCATCAAACTCGAAATTATGTGAGCTCGGCCAACAGGAAGTATGTCAATCCTGCCATAGCGCATAAGAAATATGTCAATCCTTCCATCGGAAATACCGCTGGCTCTTCTGGTAGTTCAGCCTCCGAAGGTTTACCCACTCAACAATTACCTATGATTGCCAAACGTGAATTAGTCATCGATGGAGTGGCATTCGAATCCTCTAGCAGGAAACTCACCAGAAAAGACCGTGCGTTTTCAGTTATCATTATTAAATTATGATATGTCAGGGTTTGAAAGATCACATATAGTCATTACGCCAAAGGCCGAGTCAGCTGGGACTTCCCCTGGTGTTAGTTCCAATTTTATCCCTTCAGTTACTCATGCTGTTTCTCGATATCGGGGCCAATATATCCGGAAAAATGGTAATATGGGTCCCTCTGGTCGTGTACATAAACCCAAGTACACGAAAGGTAAACGTCTTGGAGGTCGTAACAATATGGTTTTGGACAACCTCAAAGGAACTAGGTGAGTCTACGTCATGCAGTCAATTTTGACTTTGATTCACACTGTGTTAGGACCGGACCTATATCCAAACGTCGCAAATTGGACAAGCAATGCCGTTTCTTTACAATGACAGGTCCGTCGATCCCAATGAGTCCTGTGCTCTAACCTAAAACACTTCCCGTGGAACCGTTTCGTTCCCGGTCTCACATTTTCATTTGCAGGTGTCTGTCAACGTGGACTCACCTGTCCGTATCAACATGATCCTGAGAAGATTGCGATCTGCCCATTGTTCCTGTCCGATAATTGTCCAAACAACGCCGATACGTGCCACCTCTCTCACGACCCAAACCCATCTCGTGTACCACTCTGTCATCACTTCGCTAATCAAGGCCGCTGCACACGCCAAAATTGCCCTTATCCCCACGTTCGTGTTGGTCCTCGGAGTGGTGTCTGCCGTGACTTTGCTGTCGTCGGGTACTGCGACTTGGGGATCGAATGTGACAAGCAGCATGTCCGGGAGTGTCCCGATTTCGCCGAGAAGGGTATTTGTCCTAATCGTGCCTGCAAACTCCCGCATGTCATTCGCGCCAACCGGCGCAGGCAGACTGCAACACCAGCAACTCATACCCAACTTCAAACTCAACCAAAAACTGAAGTTGAAGGTATTCCTAGTTCAGAACTCAAACCAAACACTTCTGCAAAGGAAGAGTATATTTCTGTTGTTTCTACAACGACTGAGAGCTCTGGAGCAGCTGAAGATTACATTTCTTTGACATTTGAAGAAAGTGATGATGATGATGATGACGACGACGACGACGAATATATTAGTGAGGGTGATCAGGATGGTGAGGGCTCAAATGACGATAAAGCAACAGCAGATGGATATACAGAATGATTGCTTCTCTAACTTGTACTTGTAACCGTGGCTGATACACAGTTACTGCCTCTTGAATACACAAACTATTCTCTCGGTGCGATGCAATTGTTGCGTTGGTACGGATGTTTTAATATGCACTTTAAAAATCAATAATACTCGAGAATGCAGTATAGAGATCGCTTTTTGCAAATATCTCAATCAAGCCGTTAAACAAAAATCTGGGCCTCATACGCAGTGCAATTGATGTCAAGCAATAAAAACATGGTGCATAGAGTCTTAACACAACACACTTATGCCTCGTTGATCTCGCGCAACCGACGAACAGTACTAAATGAAACACATTAGAACATTGAACTTCATTTCTTTAGTATGCATACCTGCGAACAGTAGCGGCAGCAGTGGTTGACACTGTCCATGCACCTCCGGCAATCGTTTTGCTGCACGAGCGACAGTGCCAGATTCCAACAGCAGTGCGCTTAACGCTATCCTAAGGAGTCGCAAACTGCCTTAGCACGAGTATGCAAGTTATGGTGCATCATCACCTTTCCACAGAAGGTGCATGTGTATCGTGCATGTTGGGTAATTTCCATCTGTTCATAGCTGTGAGTTCTTTACTAGTGATGATACATAACAAACAAAGACACACTTTTTTTACCTGCTTTCGCAGAGAGGCACCGTACCTCTGTGTAAGGAATAACAAACAGGTCATTTCAAAGTCCTAACAGCAGTACTTGGTAACTCGCCGTTCCATACTTTCCGGTAACGCCAACTTTCTTTGTGCGCTTGCTCTAGAAGGTAGGTGAGTATATGATCCTCATAAGTACAACTGGAGTCCGCTCGCCATTTTGTGGTATGTGTTGAAGAGGTTACTCTAGGTGCGTTGCTTACTAACACATTCAAACTCAATGAGCAAATATACAGTTGGACCCATCTGGACCCATACCCAAAAGGGGTAAATAATTTTATTTTGCTGAGTACAAGGACTGCATGGCAAAGAAACTATAATTGCCATTAATTTTGTAGACAATGCCTTTCATGCTTCTACATTCTTTCCCTGGAGAAAACCATTGAGTTAAGTGGGATTTGCACATGAGTGACTTACCGCGAAATGTAAAGTCCATGAGGATAATAATCGTCGACGATTAACTTGATCCCCATCGAGACTACCAAAGAAGACGTCAGTCCAATGCTTGGACAATCTTAAGACCACTAACCCTGGTGTCCCATAAGTAAGTGGCGCGAGGAACAGGAATACAGCGATGAAGACAATGGTTAAAGCTGACGCAGCCGCCAAAGCCTTGATTCCCAAGTCTGAATACTGTCGTGGTCGTAATCGAGTCATAGAACAAGGGATGGATATGGGATAGTTGATCGATTCCGAGAGAATGAAGTTGAAAACAGCTCCTGCAACAAGGGCAGAGCAAAGATGGGCCGGGAGATAATGATGGAGAAAAAGTTGTCTGGTCATAAGGTAAAAGGGAAAATAATGGAAGGCCCATGCCATCCAAAAGAGACCCGCCGAGTTCCATAACCGGTTACGAACAGCTGTGAATCAAAAGTAACGTTTGGAGATGTTATTGGATGTTTATCAAGTCGCTCACGATCGGGAATAGGGTCGATACCACGGCGGCGAGCCAACAAGTCTGCGCCAATAATGCCTACGAAAACCGAGAGACCCATGACGCAAACCCACCAACCAGCAATGTTCCCGGCCATATAGACCTGTTCCTTTGTATCGTTCTGGGTCCAGAAACTGATGCCACTGAGTAAAAAAGGCCAATTGACAGGATTACTGGCATAAGGGTGAGAGCCGGTCAATCCGGAGTTATGCTGAAGCATCAATATTTGCAGTTCGAAGAATTTCTTGAAAAAATTCATTTTCCGAGGCTTTTTTGGCTCAGCGTTGATTGTTCTGTTGCTTAAATCATCTTGGGCTGTCAGGTGTTGGTTAATAAGGTAACAACGTACTCTGAACCAAGACTTACATTCATCGAAGATGACCTGGTCGACAACCCATGTGACCGACTTATCTGAGGCTTTCTTGTTCCCGTTGATTTCTTGTTGCTGAAAGGCCCAATCAGGCAAAGCCTTCGGGTGGGTCCAGAGGGCAACCTTCGTTGGGACATGGAGAAGCTTGAAGTGGCCAGACTTGGTTTTCCAGACCTTGCCTTCTTCTGCATCAATCAACAGGACTTGAAAAAGGGTGTCATTGTACCGCGAATGATCATCTCTCGGCCACGTTGTAAACTCTTGGTTGGTGGGCATCAGGGGGGATGCGACATCGTGTGTAAGAAGATGTGTTTGAGTAGTGACATGCAACAACTGGATCACATCATTGTGACGAACAAGTCGACCACGACCTGTGTCTGGAAGAGATTTCGTAGGGATGATTTGCCAATGATTATTGGTGTCTGTATGCTCGTATCCGGTGACTTGTTGTCCTGCCATAGAATAAGTGTATTGGAAATAGCACAAAGCTGATAATACTTGCCTTTACTACTAATGCGACCATCGTCATACATCAGTGGGTAATTCTCGGGATGTGAGTGTAAGTACACGTGAGTTTGTCGGTGTTGAATTGTAATCGTATCGAAATAGCGTATTTCTGAGAGACTTATGTAAGTATCGAGTTGAAAGCAGAGAATAAGGGTGTCAATCTACCATGACTATTCAGGAGGAGTTCACTCCCAATAAGAGTTTCTTGGAATGCAGGACTCATAAAAGCGTCGCCAGAACCACTATGGGTGAGGACAGCGAAATGAATCCAGAAGAAGGAAAGATAGACAATTGCAGGAATGACAATGAGACCAATAGCTCTTGCAGCAAAATGCCTTCCAAAGTAGTCCTATGTAATAGGCGTATCGTTAGTTTTTTACCACATGTGAGACGCGGTACACTACCTCACCATTGAATGACCCTTCTTGATATCCAATATGTCCCACAAATCTACAAGCACTGCAATTCCGATAGTCAAAAAGGTAAATAGTCCAACCATCTTGGAACCCAAAGTAGCAGCAAGAGAGACGCCAGTGGCGATTAACCAAAACCACCAATCATAAGTAAATTCCCTGGTTAAAAGAATTACTTAAATGATCTTCATATTACAAGTGGTATGACGTACCAATAACGCAGTTTTCGAAACCGGACATAACAGTAAAGTGATAGAGCGGTAAAGAACACAAGCTGTGCATCCAAAAGGATGAGTCGTGACTGGCAAATGTGTCCGTTATCTGGAAAATGTAAGAATCAGACAGTCGTGTATCCAAACAGCAATGAAATACCGAAAATGATGATTAAAGTCGTGAATGCTGCGACAATAGTAGGGTATCCGCTCTCCTTCATTATAGCATACACCACGGGAACAGTCAAGCTGCTGAACAAGGCTGGTAAAGCTCGAATTCCAGCGTAAGGGACGTGTGCATCAGCGTATTTGTCTCCAATGCTATCAAACTCGAAGCGTCCGTCGTAACCAGCAAACCAACCAGCGAGACCTAGCATAAGTTTTGCAAAGGGCGGGTGAACATCGAAATAATATTCGCGTAGGATATAATAGGACGCAAATTTCCCGAAATGAACCTCATCAAAACTATTCGTAGATATCAATTCCCGTCCCAAGGCAAGTAGACGTGAGCACGTACACAACTGCAGGGGGATAGTTTATTTTGTAAAATCGGAGAAGAAATCCAATCGTGGTAAGAACTGCAACAACAATAAAACTCGTGCGCCCTGACTCAGAATATTGGGCAACGACGTCTCGTTCTCCCTATACATGACAAGCGTAGTTAAGTAAACCTATCACTGACAACAACGCTTTGACTGGCCGTTCTGAACGGGGTAGCACGGTGCTCTTCAGTGTCAGAAGAGGTAGCGCTGCTTCTCCCATCCCTGGAGGACAATGGGACTCCCAATCCCCTCTTCCTGTAACGACTGGTTGAAGCCTGCATGATAGAAAAGTCTAGTCAATGTACCCTGTGGTACGTGGGAATGTCACGTGATCCATTTTGCGTTGTCTCACGGACTCAAAACTACACCGAGCGACTTACCCCCCTTCATACGCTTGGACCACAGATGATTTTCTAGAGTCGAGTCTAGTGAACTTCTTCTTGTGAAATCCACTGACCATCAGCAACTTTCCATCATTGAATTTATTTTGCCCACTGGCAGGTGGTAGTAGCCTCCAATTGGAAACTAATGTTCCACAATTTTAATTCTCATTCCTTCAAGTTTCCACACCTCACTTTGGGCTAATGTGAAAGGTAACAAAATTCTATAATAACTGGTTCTTCCAACTGGAGCAAAAGGCTGTTATGCTGGGTTATCTGGCATAGCTTGTGGATACTATTTAAAATTGTCATATATATTCACTAACCATTATAGTAGTCTAGGATAGCATATGTAGGCTACTTTACAATTATAACAACTTTGGTGGGTTGTTTGTGACATAGAAATGTATCTCCATTCAATAATACTGTAAGTGCAACCTTTGGAGTGCTAGCAATGTCAGGAACCGTACGCCAGCAAGCTGACTATTCAATTCAGCCCACTCAGCCCAACTCTGCTCTCGCTCGCTATTCAACATTATGCCCTCAGCCCACGGACTATATGCACCTCGTGTATCTGTCTTGGCGTCACGTGCTCCTGTCAAATCACTCCACTCATTTACGTCACATTCCACATGCTTGCTTTTCCATTCCGTCCTCATTTACGTTTAATATCTTTCATTACGTTTCATTTCATTTTCATCTGTTCGCAATTCCGTTCACTCCTTTATATCTGATCTGCTATTATGTCCTTAGGGTAACTTCGTTGGGAATCTGAGTGACACGTCACTCAACAATGTCACAGAGGAGATCATTATTGGGACGTAGTATTTCTGTTTCTCGCTTTTCACGTTCCTCAGCT
>QLPG01049709.1:0-10063 GCA_003314385.1 Gomphus sp. MG54 | reverse complement strand
AGACTTTCACAAGTTGTATCCAGATAAACCTGGACCATTACCCATTCCATAAGCACCTCGCAATTTCTCTTCCATTCACTCTCGCTCATTCCGTTCATTATCACTCTCACATTTCAGTTCCATTCTCTCTGTCTTCAAGTTCAAAAAAAAAAACCCTCAATTCCGATTCACTCATTCAACTTGCAATTCAGCTTCTTCTTTCGGTTTTCAAGTTCAACTTCAGTTTCGATTCCATCATTCCTTGTTTCAATTCAACTGTATTCTGAACTTCAATTCACATTCAAGTCAAATATACATTTGAATCCCATAGTCCAACTCTATATCTCCATTTCCATCCATGTCATCAAAGTCATTCCTCAGATTTCTATTCCTGCTTATCCAACCTTCCCAAGACCCATGCACCCTTGGCGGTTCAGACCCCCAGTCCCTGCTCTGCAGCTTCTGATGCTGTAACAACATCCGTAACTCACTCACCTCACCTCACAATTGTCTGATTTCACCTCGCAATTCTTCATTAGTCATGCGACTCTCGACACTTGGAACTTGTGTTCCAACAGCTCCTTTCGATACTCTTCGACGGACTGTTGCAATTCCAGAAGGGCGGCGGTCAATGCAATGACCGGCAAAGGGGCAGGAGGTGCAGAAGGCACGACTCTGAGAGGTGGCACAACCGCAGGGGGCAGTGGTGGAGGAGGTGTAGGGGATGGCGCAGGTGGTGGAGGGGGAGGTGAAAGGGTTGGCAGAGGAGGTGGAGGTGGTGGAGGGGCTGGTGATGGCAACAACACAGTGATCTGTGGCATCTGTGCCACAGTAGGTGGAGGGGATGACTCCTGAGGAGGGTTGGGCGGTGGAGGAGGCGGCGAAGAGTGGGAGTCAGGAAGGAAGAGGGGGGTACATGCTCTGGGTTCCAACCTTGGCTTTTTCAAGGAACCCACACCATCAGCATCAGACTCATCTTCTGGCATACCTTCCCTTGTTCGCTTTTTCGACCTCGGACTTCCCTCATCCTCGGGATTCCGCTCCCTAACCTTCCCTTTGCCTTTCCTCTTACTCATACCTCGACCTCTCTCATTTATACTACACCCCACTCCTCTCTCACTACACCACACACACGCACTCAAGTCCAAGTCGAGATCCCACTTCCTCAGGCACGTGTTGCCTTGCTTTTTGAAGTGACTGCAATCCTTCTTGACGGTGAACCCACGAGGCCAGGGTGTACGGTCATCCTGCTCACCCAACTTCGCTTTTCGATAAAAGATGCCATTTGCGTCGCCCACGTCATATCTCATCTGAAGACAGGCATACTACAAAAGACAAATCAGTAACAACCAATTCCGAGACAATGTCTTACTCACCTTCACACTTTTCAAATGCACCCCTTCGATCCAAGGTTCTCGCATATCTATGTGGTCTTGCGCAAGTAGCGCCTGACTGTGCTCGATGGTGGACAACAACAGAGACGGCATGACAGCAGGGAGGTTATTTCCACCTCAGAGATAGGTGGCGATTGGTGAGGGGTTGAGACCCATGAGCTTCTGCACATAGGCAGGGTTGACGTAGTATCCTTCCATTGGTGATGTCGACAATGGTTACCCCCCAAACTCCCTCACGACTACTCTTATACGCTTCCGCATTTCCGAACTCCAACGGGGCCACCATTCTAGAACTTCATTTCCGCAGCCTCATGGGACTCAGCCGTAAGGGGGGGATACTGTCAGGAACCGTATGCCAGCAAGCCAACTATTCAATTCACCCCACTCAGCCCAACTCCACTCTTGCTTGCTATTCAACATAACGCCCTCAGCCCATGGACTATATGCACCTTGCGTATCCGTCTTGGCATCACGTGCTCCTGTCAATTCACTCCACTCATTTATGTCACATTCCACATGCTTACTTTTCCATTCCGTCCTCATTTACGTTTGATATCTTTCATTACGTTTCATTTCATTTTCATCTGTTCGCAATTCCATTCACTCCTTTATATCCAATCTGCTATTACGTCCTTAGGGTAACTTCGTTGGGAATCTGAGTGACACGTCACTCAACAATGTCACGGAGGAGATCATTATTTGGACGTAGTATTTCTGTTTCTCGCTTTTCATGTTCCTCGGCTTTCTCATTCTATTATAGGAATCCCTTCGACTCCTAATAGATTAGAAAGTAGTATAAAAGATCTTATACTATTAGTTCAGTCTTCAGTCAGAAAATCAATCTTGATTTTGACTAAGTTCCTCTGTTCACTTCCATCTACTTTGTTTTTATGAAATTTGGGGACCGTGCGGTCTAAGTGGGCGCAACGCAATACGTTGAAGCCAACCCCAATCCGAACCTCGCCAATTGCCTTGCCATTGGGAGAATTGATAATATACGATTACGTTCTTTCTCATCATTGTAACAATGCCACTAATTTGGACAGTAAGAAGTCTCGTGAGGGTGCCGAGGGCATCAGCTTGAATGAAGGACTTTTAGATGAGGAAGGCAGGCAAGGGGGTGCAAACCGATTTGATATTCTGAGTGAGGAACTATCTACATACATCCTGCTACTTATATAGGTTAAGAAGCAAGATGTGGAAAAGGGTGGCATAAGGAATGGAAAACAATAAGATATGAAAAAACACATAGAGGCATTGTCCACAGTGATTAGAAATAGAATAAGGAATGTAAGCGGGATTAGAATAATGGAGTATGGCTGAGAATAAGATAATGAAGTGGTGGGTGAGAATAGAACAATAGAGGACGACCCAAGATAAAACAATAGGGCAATGGTCAGGATAATGAGTGGCCGTCATATGTTCAGGGGAATGGGTGAGGGGATGGAAAGATAGTGAAGGACAAGATGGATAGGATAGGAGAAGAAGCCTAGATGATGTACCGGATGTTGCCGAGCTGAGACCATGTGATAGTGAGAATAATATAGGTAGAGGACAGACAGTCGGTCGGTATTACCGAGTGTACCAGAGCTCGGTACCAGGGTCTTGACAGTATCCCCCCCTTAGTGGCTGAACCCATGAAGCCGGGGAGCGGGAATCGAATATGAGGCTCCAACGTATTATTGTGACATCACAAAGGTTTGGGATTTGGCGCTGGAATGTGATCCTTGCTTCCATCAATATGGGTATCTCATCACTGTCCAGCAACAAGATACGTTATGAAATGGATGAGGATGATGCACAGAAAGCTGAAATAGAAAGGAACAGGTTGGAGAGGCAGCAGAAGCGAGAGGCTAAGGCCACCCAAATTGCCAAGGCCAAGGCCAAGAAAAAGGAGGGTGAGGATGCAGCAAAAGCGGCTGCTAGATTAATGGGAGAGAGGGAAGAGACTGATAGTAGAGTGGCCGATGCTACTGCTGAAGCGGCCGAGAGGGATCGGGAGGGGTTGGCAAAACAGGTGGGGGACTGGGGCCTCAAGGATGCAACTGAGACAGGACCTCCTCTAAATGTGGGGGAACAGGGTGAGGTTCCTGAAAGTGAGGGTGCTGGTGCTGCGGGGGCTCCTGAGGTTTCGGGAAGACCGGGGTCTTCGCTCCATAAGAGGGGTAGGAGTATAGGGGCAGAGTCTACTAAGAAAATGAATGTGAGGAGAGTGCTGGTGGGGAGTAAGGTATGTGGGGATTTATTGATTTTATTTTGATTTTATTTTATTTTGATTTCTTCCCTCTATTAGCCTAAGAAAAGGCTGACCCAAGAATGGTCGCTGTCTCTCCATCCTCCTTGCAATCATTGCGAGGAACACGAGGAGAATTGTCAGTTGAGGAACGTAGGGGCAGTGTGTGGGTGATGCAATGCCCGTCATGTGAAGTGCAGCCTGGCAGCACCTTGGCAGCACAAGGTTAAGAGTCAGGAAGAGGTGGAATTGGAGAGGGAGAGTGAGGAAGAGCAGAGTGGGCAGGAAGAAACAGAAACGGAATGAGAGGAGGAGTGGCCAATGAAGAGGCTGAGAAGGGCCATCACAACGTGGTCAGGCGAGCGGCCGATGGGTCTGAGGCCAAGTGGTCGATCAATGACTGTGGATGTCCCGCAGCTGGAAGAGTCAGGGTCCCGGTGCATCGTTGAGATCTGGGAAGACATCCTACAGGGGCAGGCAGTGATGACCTGAGTTTTTCTCCGGATGGTGGAGGTGGCTGAGTGCATAAGTCGTGCTATGGCCTTGATGGGTGAGGATTGGTGCGGTGGTTCAGGAATACCAGGCCATACGGGAGTCCCAGAAGAGTCAGGTGGGAGTGGGAGTACGGGAGAGGACAAGTTGAAGGATGATGATGGGGAAGAGGATAAGGGGGAAGATAAGGAACAGGATGAGGAGATGGTGGTAGATGAGACTTTGAAGGATGACTGAGAATAGGATTTATTGTTTTTTGTTTGGGTGAAAATAAAGGAGTAAAAGCATGTGAAGAAATGAGGAAAAAGAAAAGGAACAACTGAATGTGCCGGTTTTTTGGCAGTTAGGTCAAGATCAGAGGGAAGGAATTTTGGGAGATGGATGCTTTTGGGAGGGGAGTAGTTTGAAGTGTTTCTAATTGGTTGTTACCCCCCTCTTTAGGTAGACATCCCATAGTCTACCACATGCCAAGGGAATGGGAAGGAGCAGTATGGAAATAGGAGCGGATGCAGACGGACAGAAGAGACCCTGGTTGGACGTGCTGAATGGCACCACTGACCGAGAGGTCCCAGCTAAAAACCTGCCAGCCGTTCTGGTATACAAGCGTGCACAAGGCAGTTGCATTGACTAGGGCTATTGACAAAGCTTCCAGCGATGGAACAGGATCCTGGGTGAGGCTTTTGGAGCAGTGGCAAGTCCCAACTGGTCCAAGGCCATTGGGATGTACCTAAAAGCATTAGTGGCATGACGGAACGTAGTACTGCCCAATACCCTGTTAATCAACAGATTATATTGGGTGAGTGAGTTGTGACCGAATATTGCTGACCAACAGATCTAGTGATGTGACAGATGGATGGTTGGACAGCTATTGTCCAGATGGAAGATCCAGTGACATGTCTATGTATTCAGTGGTAACCGAATGAGTAGTACTGGATCAAAGAATTCTAAATAAAATAATGGAATAACTATGGACAGAACTTGGTGTGATCAGGCATCAAGGTGGGTTGCTGGAGGGATTTGGTAACCAATCAGAAGTCGGGAGGAGTGAAGAGAAGAGAAGAGAACATGGGGCCATATGAGCATTGATCTAAACCTCACTACTAGCATCTGCCGAGTCAACGCAACTCTTGGTGTGCTCAGAGGTTAGCGGATAGGGGACTAGTCTTCAGTCACCGTTGCTGAGTCCTCAGCATTGACGTCTGAGGCATCAGATGCCTGTGAGACGGAGTCGGGAGTGGTGGTCACGCGGGCTTTAGTTGCCTTGGGGCATTCGGCAACTTTGTGATTACTGGTGGCACAGAGGAGACACAGGTTGTGGTCCATGCGTCTTTGATGTTCGGTTGGGAGAAGCTTGCCGTCCTTTCCAAGGGTCTTAGTATACTCGGGTGGGTTTGGCTCAGGCGTTTTCCCATCTTTGTTCTTGGATGTGTCCTTGCTGCTATTATTGTTGCTGTTATGTTGCTGGCAGTTGTCTGGGGTGGCTCTGTTACCAGGCTTGTCCAATCTGATATCTTTCTTTGGCTCATTGCTGCCCTCTGCAGACTGTTCAGCCTTTCATTCCCAATACCTCATGTCGATCCTTTGAACATGATTCCAAAGTTCATCAAGTGTGCAGGGTTTGTCAAAATGGATGAGACCATCTTTGATGCGCTTCGGCAGTGCCGTGTATGCCTTGCGGAGGAAGGCGTTGTCATTGTAGTCGACAAAGGCCGTGAGCATGTAAAATTCCACAAAGAACTGAGTGGCTTTGTGGTTGTCCTGCATAGTTAGCTTTTCGAGGGCCATCTCAGCATTGGCTCTTTTGTCCCAAGAGCCAAAGTTGATCTGCAATTCGTCGATAAAAAGCTCCAGGTTGCTGGTCCAACGGGGTTCCATATTAGGATTACCCATCAGGTAAGGCTCAAAACATTCCAGAGCCATTCCTTTCAGGTAGGAGACCATGTAATTGACTTTTTGCCTATCGTCGGGGAACGAGTTAGGCCGGGTACAGAAGTTCATTCTGCAAAGGAAGATGAAACCCTTTAACTTCTTGGGGTCGGTTCCATCGAAGGGTTCTGGTTCTCGGATTCTGGCGGCTTGACCAGCTTGTCGGTGGTTCTGGGCAGTCCTGCTGAGTTCGAGAATGGCATTCAGAAGGTCTTGATTGTTGGCTGGGTTCACAGGGGTGCGGCTTGTGGAGCTTGCCTGGGTTGTGGGGCTGGTCGGGCTCATGGAGCTTACCTGGCCTGCAGCAGTATAGCTGTAGATGGAGGAGGTGTGGCCGCAGGTTACAGAGGTGTGGCCATGGGCTGATGGGGTGCAACCATGGGTTGAGGGGGCACAGCTGTTGGAGTCCAGGGAGGTTCAGGCATGTTCGCCTATTGGTGGTGCTGAGGCTGTTCCTTGGTTTCAGCATCTGTGTCATAGTGTACTGAGCCAGGTTTGTCCTCTGCTGGATGGGGCTCTTGATCGTCGTTATCATAATCTGCATATTCAATTTCATCATCAACAAACTCTTCGATGCGTGGTTCTTGCTTGAAGGGGGAGGTGAGATGCCATAGTTCTATTGTCGGCGAGGTATAACCAATGAGAAGGGGTGGGGTACCGGAGGCTTTGCGCTCCCTTCACTGATTTACTGTGGGGGTGAGCCGATTGTCATCCATACAGGCTGTGGATCTAGTTTGTGGGGGCATGATTGTAAAAATGGAGGTGGCACGGAAAGCAGTGTCACTCAGAATATACTGTTAGGCTTCGGTAATGCCGAAATATCGGTTAAGTCCTGCAAACCATTTTGGAGTGGCTAGGCTTCAACATGCTTGTGCATTGTGCCCTGCTGTTCTGTGCACACCACTAATTTGGACAGTAAGAAGTCTCGTGAGGGTGCTGAGGGCGTCGGCTTGAATGAAGGACTTTTAGATGAGAAAGGCGGGCAAGGGGGTGCGAACCGATTTGATATTCTGAGTGAGGAACTATCTACATACATCCTGCTACTTATATAGGTTAAGAAGCAAGATGTGGAAAAGGGTGGCATAAGGAATGGAAAACAATAAGATATGAAAAACCACATGGAGGCATTGTCCACAGTGATTAGAAATAGAATAAGGAATGTAAGTGGGATTAGAATAATGGAGTATGGCTGAGAATAAGATAATGAAGTGGTGGGTGAGAATAGAACAATAGAGGACGACCCAAGATAAAACAATAGGGCAGTGGTCAGGATAATGAGTGGCCGTCATATATTCAGGGGAATGGGTGAGGGGATGGAAAGATAGTGAAGGACAAGATGGATAGGATAGGAGAAGAAGCCTAGACGATGTACCGGATGTTACTGAGCCAAGACCATGTGATAGTGAGAATAATATGGGTAGAGGATGGTCGGTCAGTCGGTATTACCAAGTGTACTGGAGCTCAGTACCAGGGTCTTGACAATACTGGCGAATAGTCCAGTCGACTGGTGAATTATATACATGTATCTAGTCTTGTACTATCTTTTACTAAGTAAAGACAAGGGGGGGAAGAGAGTACAAGGGGCAATATAAAACGAAGAACAAAGGAGTGAGGTACACGATGATCCTGCACATCTGTTAAGTCCACGTGTCAGGTGCTTAGCTAGTACTTCCGAAAGAGCTATCCAGGTTAGCCTGAAGGTCCGTAACGAGGCCGAGGACCAAAGACAGAAGTCGGATGGACTACAGATGGGGGCGGAAGTGCCGGGAACTTAGGGTCGGTCGCGGAGTGGTTCAATCTGGTCACTGAGGTGTTCGAGGTCGAAGGGACTTGGCTTCAACTTATGTGTTGTGCCCTCCTCGATCATCTGTCCCTAATTTCGGAAAGGAGACGGGAGTTTACTGGAAATGAATCGGAAACTGGTGGAAGACTAAATCGATATTCGTACTAGCAAACAGTCTAGGCGACTGGAAGACTATATACATGCAAATATCCTTGTACTATCTTTCCCGGTCATAAAACAAGGAGAAAGGGAGTACAAGGGGTCAATATAAAAGAGAGAACAAGGGAGTGAATCTGGAAATCGGTTATTCAGGCTTTGGTCGATCGGAAAGGTCCTGGAAATGGTGCGGGTGGTTGTGGGGTTCAATGTGGGTTTGTTTGGCTGCATGGGCCATAACAACATCATCTATCAAAGGAGCAGAACCTTGACTTTGGAATCTTTGGAGGTTCAGAAACATGGAACCTTGATTTGATACATCGGAATTCCAGAAAGCGGTTATTCAGGCTTTTGAGTGATTGGAAAGGTCCCAGAAATGGTGTGGGTGGTTGTGGGGTTTACTGTGGGTTTATTTGGCGGCATGGGCCATAACAAGACATATCTATATATTCAGTAATAACCGAATTAGCAGTACTAGATCAAAAGAATTCTAAGGGAGAATAAAAAATGGGGAATTTTCCAGAATCAAATAAACTATAAGCAGCCAATCAAGCATGCAAGGTGGGTTACCGAGGATTTTTGGCACCCAAATGGATAATGGAAGAATTAAAAGAAGATGAAAAAAAATAAGAGCATTGATCTAAACCTCACTACTGGCACTTGCCAAGTCAACGTACTCTCGGTGTGCTTAGAGGCTAATGGATGGCATGCTAGTTCCCAGGTACCTGGGCTGAATCCTCAGCCATGGTGTCCGAGGTGTCAGTCACCTGGGAAGTGGAATTGGGAGTAGTAGTCGCATGGGCCTTAGTTGCCTTGGGGCTTTCAGCAACTTTGTGATTATTGGTGGCGCAAAGGAGACACAGGTTATTGTCCATGTGTCTTTGTCGTTCAGTTAGGAGGAGCTTGCCATACTTGCCGAGGGTCTTAGTGTACTCGGGTGGGTTTGGCTGAGGAGTTTTATTGTCCTTGCCCTTCAACTGGTTCAAATTATCCTTGTTGCCACTGTTATCATTGCTGTTACCTTGCTGGCAGTTGTCTGAGGTAGATCTGTTGCCAGACTTATCTGATTTCATATCTTTCTTTGTCTCATTACTGCCCTCCAGATATTGCTCAGCCTTTCATTCCCAATATCTCATATCGATCCTTTGAACAAGGTTTCAAAGGTTGTCGAGTGTATGGGGTTTATCAAAGTGGATGAGGCCATCCTTGATGCATTTTGGCAGTGCCATATATGCCTTGCAGAGGAGAGTGTTTTCATTGTAATCAACAAGAGCTGTGAGCCTGTAAAATTCTACAAAAAACCTAGTAGCCATATGATTGTCCTGCATCATTAGCTTTTCGGGAGCCATCTTGGTATCAGCTTGTTTGTCCCATGAGCCAAAATTGATCTGTAACTCATCGATAAATAGCTCAAAATCACTTGTCCAGTGAGGTTCCATGTTTGGATTACCAGTCAGGTAAGGCTTGAAACATTCTAGAGCTGTTCCCATCAGATAGGAGACTATGTAGTTGACTTTCTGCCTATCATTGAGAAATGAGTTGGGCTGGGTACAGAAGTTCATTCTGTAAAAGAAGATAAAACCTTTTAGCTTTTTTGGGTCATTCCCATCAAAGGGTTCTGGCTCACAAATTCTGGCAGCTTGACCATCCTGACTATGGTGTCAGGCCATTCTGCCAAGTTCGAGAATAGTGTTTGAAAGGTCGTTGTTGTTGGCTGGGTTTATAGGGGCCCTGGCCCTAGGAGCTGGCCTGGCTTGTGGAGCCTGCCTGGCCTGGCTCAGGGAGCTTGTCTGGCTTGTGGCGGTACAGCCATGTGCTGAGGGGGTGCAGCTGCAGCTTGAGGAGGTGTGGCTACGGGGGTTCAGGTGTGTTGGCCTGCCAATCTTGTTGAGGTTGTCCTTCAGCATTAGTATCTTCATGAGAATGTACTGAGCTGAGTTCGTCCTCTACCGAGTAAAGTTCCTGATTGCCATTGCCTTGTCTACATATTTGATGTCATTTTCGGCCACTTCTTGGATGCATGAGTGTTGTTCGAAAGGTGATGTAAGGGCAACCCTCTTACAGCCCCGAGGTATATCTCGGAGGCGAGCTAAGCAGGGG
>QLPG01049664.1:0-11123 GCA_003314385.1 Gomphus sp. MG54 | reverse complement strand
GCTACGATTACACGGTCAAGCCAACGCGCGCAATTATACATCCAAGCAGGAACTTACCTCAGTGCCTGAACAACGCTGAGTCCGCCAAACAATTTTCCAACCTCGACGCCCTGGTTTGGACCTCTCTCGTACAGCGCAAGAGCGACGCTCTGTATACAAGGTACGAAACCGCCGCCAAACGCCCTGAACAGGCTCGAGAATAGCCACGACACGGATGACATTGACAGCGTCATCCCAATATTGCCAAGAAGCTCGACGCAAATAGACACTCGAGCAAGATTGAGGTCAAAAGTGGTGTGTTTTGTATGCTTCGCGATGGGACGCGCATCTTCTTCAGGCGACGTGGATCGTGTTGAATCCAACGGCTCGGATGGGGAAGTGGGTAGCTGAATGGGGGGAACCCTGGGGTTGAAGAGTTTGATAATGACTGAGAGAAAAGTTAGGCGAAAAACATCAAATAAGAAGAAAAAAAAAGGAATTTACAAGGCAGACCAACTATAAGGTAAGTTGCGCGCAAGGTACCGCTTGCGCTGAGAAAATACCCCATCTGTAATTCGAGTGAGACCGTCTGAACAGTGAGGACAAACAACGGCTAACACACTTCTTGAGAGTCCCACCCAAATGCATTTTGTGCATACTGAAATGTGAATCCGTAGGTACCCTGAATTGCTTTGCTTCAGTGATGCGATCCTATCTCCCTGGTCCTGGTTTCGTATCAACTCACTTGCAAAAACCATTCAAACGCAGCGGCCAGAACCAAGAAGGTCAAACTGAAATCCCAGCCCTTCCCCTCGGGTCGTCTGAAGGGAAGGAAAATGCCCAGTGGGGCTAAAAATGCTATAGGTTTCCTGAGGATACTCCACATCCTTGCCTTTATAACCACCGAACGCGGCTGGCCGGCAGCTCGTTCGAGAGCCGTCTCGTCTTCCTTCCGCTGTGTTTCTCTGCGTTTCCGCGCTCTCCGCATCGCCGCGCGCGTGAGGGATTCGGGTATGACGAACATAGCGAGGAGTGTGTATATAATGTGCGAGCAGGTGGAGAGATAAAAGACGGAGAGAAGATCGCCAGTGGCGCCGATTATGAGGGAGCCAATCGAAGGACCGAATGCCTGACGTGGTGTTCAGTACTCGGGTATATGTCAGCGTAAGTAAGTTATCAATACCAAGCCTCCCATGAGGAGACCCGCATTAAGAGAGAATATCCGCGACCTGGAGGATTCGCCTTGTAAGTCTCGATTAGTTGACCCCCACAAAAAAGCACGCACCGTCCCTCAGGTGATGTACTATCACTGATATATGCATGTAAACCCGCCATGAGAGTCGTCATCCCTGTCCCGTATCGTTAAGTGGATGTACATCCTCTTACGGCAGCAATCTACACACCTCCCAGAAACCCATCGATGAGCGGCCCCACGTACAAGAAATGGTATCCTCCCGGTAGACGGTTTGCAGCCAGAGTGACAAGGATGAAGTTTAGATCACTGAGAACCGCAGTAGTAAGTATGGGAAATGAACTGTGTGGCAAAGAAAATTATAATTCACGTTATCAGAACACCACATGCGGCTATCCTGATGATCGGTAACCGTCCATAGCGGTCAGAGAGCTGAGAAATACCATATAAGGAAATTGGGGGAGGAACAGAGACCTAGAAGCGTTACCTGCCCCCACCACCCGGTCGTGATACAGGCCAATATGCCCATAGACACGGACATGACTTTCATGGCAGCCATTCAGAGGGGAGAAGAAGATACATAGACGAAAAATATGTGACTAAGCGGATGCCCATGATGGGAAATATCTCACTCACAGGTCATCAACTGAGCAACAGCTGCTTGAACCTCGGGGTCTTCGCCACACAGCTTCGAGGGGGAAGGAACAGCAAGTCTTAAACTGAGCTCATTCACACCCAAGGTCCGGTACTCTGGTCTAATCGCATCACATGCAAGTTTCGTGTAAATTTCGATGCGAGGAGCAATAGTGGTGAAGGTTGCGATGGCAGCAAAGGGAATTACTCCAGACATCCTGAATTGGAAATCCCACAAACATGTTGAATAATACAGTAGCTTTACAGGGATGATTATCAATCGACTGACCACCAGGCTGAGGGTCTCCTGTAAAACGGTCGAGATGCCCTTTCCTCCAGCTCTTGCTTCTCCTCTTCATCCTCCCCGACCGCCTCGTCGTGATTGTCGTCAAGTGAGCTGCCGCTGTTAGAACCTGTATTAGAAACCGCCTCACTAGAGTCCCCAGGACGCGTGCCGAACGACGCTCCAATTTCAGCTCGCTGGGATTTGTGAATGTTGCCTGTGAGGTCGCCAGGCATTCCCATAGCATCCTCGGCGATAAGCAGAGCTTCTACACTCCCAGGGTTGTATTCGACTGAGGACGCTTGAGCATCCGCCGGAGGCAAGCGGCCTCGAGACTGAGAACGAGGAGAACGATTGCGTCTAGAATTCATGGCGCTCCCTGACAGGGATAGACCGCATGTCCGTATTACTCTGGGTTCTTATACGATCGCTTTGGTTTCGGGTACGCAGCGTGTGATTCTTCTCGGCAGAATATAACGTAATCCACGTAGCAATCGCAGTCATGCAAAGAAGCCAGTTACCCTATCTTGGGACACGGTTATCACGTGGTCGAAGCCGGCAAATAAGATTTCTTATGGCAAATGGTGTTTTATAAGTAGGAATAACTTTAACATGCTTAAAATGACTGCAAAGTTATTTAGGAAGTCTGGATCATTCAGATTCCAGTCATTCATATTATGTAACTGCCTAAAGCGTGGCGGGGCCCGCTCCGGACGATATTACGGCAGATACTCCCAAACGTCATGATGGGCACAACAGATGCTTATACCCCAGATTGATTTAAAATCTCCATTTTGTAATATTTCAGCACGGGGGCATGTCAATTTTGACATATAAATCAAACTAGATAAATGAAATATGTTGCATTCCAAAGCATGGACTATCCTATTCACCCATGTCATTTCAACAATACCCTGCGCTCGATACAAGCAGTCCTCATGAGTTTCAGCCAGTACGTCACGTCATATGCTCCCCATCCCCCGGTAAGGTCTACATGTTGTAAAACCGTTGATACTCGATGAAACACCTATTGTCTTTGTGCCTTTTTGTCTCGAGTAACAATAGTCATGTGCTACATCACCTTTGTATTCGTGTCTCCTCATTCTATTCCTTATTAGCAAATACAAAATATAACTAGCCTACATTTGTACAGCGACCTCTCAGCTCGTCTTAGAGTTTTCACCTTAGATATGGGCGCCAATACTACAGTATCTGATGATTTACCAATACTGAACAGTCCTGGACATCATCAAAGCCCCACAGATGGCTGTTTTTCTTACTTCTGACATCCTTCGCACGCGAACGCAATCTGTGAATCACACCCCACAGCTCATGCCGGTTAACAGTCACTTCTGATCAAGTCCCTGTTCAAAATTCATAACCGGGACAAATGGTGCTGTACGACCAACCCCAACCGGTCAATTAGTCGCAGCTGGAGATTTCACGCTACTCGTATTTTTCCTCTCAACGAAACGGATATTGTGCGTTGCTCGACACTCATCTGCCTAAAGTGCTTCTCATGCACTTCGTCCGAAGTGGAACGAACTAAAATTTAAACGTTTCGTGCAGGATGGCCAGATTAATTACGAACTGAATTAATTTCATTCAACAAGGCGTCTGTGTGGGACAACAGAACACTGAATATTTGACGATTATTCAATCGCTGTGAGCCCAGATGTGTGTACTGAATTTTTTTTAGAAGTATACTCCTTAATGTCGATTTTAGGATAACTATCGCATCTATAATTTCGTAGGCCCTGACCCTAATTGTACACCCCACAGTAAAATATTCTATCTCCTCACACAACCCCAACCATCCCCCCTTCGCCGGATCTTCTTCGAGACCACTCTTGTCAATGCGCCCTCCGTCACGTCAAAGGCCCCTGAGAAACCAAAGGCCAGACATTTTTCGATCCTCATTCAAACCTAGGCGTTGGAGGATTCAATCTTGACTCCGGTGGCTGGCGGTCAAGCATCGAGGAAAGCAACAGCTTGAAGCTGAGCTTGTGGCGTGTCATCACATCAGGAAAGCCGGAAAAGTTCTTGATTTGTACTCAGCACGCTTGTTACTGAATAATTCAAAAACAGGTCAAATTCATCAGAAGACCCTACTTGTTGCAAGTCAATTTTATTAATTCGCAACTTAATCTAGGCTTAGAATGACTTGAAATGCTAAAATACATAAATTAAAACAGTAAATCTGCCAAGGATAATAGGTATTTTTCTAATTTTCCTACCACACCACATGTCCGACAGAACAGGCATTTGGCCCCATTTGATCCGGCACAGGTGAGGACCTGGGAATGTAAACAAAATCACAACCTAATATTATATATGATGATACAAATTTGGCAATAAGATCTAAGTTTTATTTCCTCATCTCCATCTAGAGTGTCAGTTTCAAGCTAGTGACATGGCAAGTTGGGTGCAGGGATTTTAGATGCACTGCCTTCCGTGATGGAGCCAATATTGGGGGTCGTGCCGACTTGTCACGCAACTGAAAGTCTTATGTCAGTATGTGACGTGACACATATGATTCCAACTTTCTCTCACATCCTCATTCTGTCCGCCTTGATTCGAGGGGCTTTGGTGCTTTATAGCGAGTACCATGATTTCCATTCTGTAGTGAAATACACGGATGTAGACTATCGCGTATTCACGGATGCTGCTCGCTTTCTTTTGCATCCAGGTAAAGATGGCGCACCACTGGCGCAAGGCTGGCTGGGGTTAGACGTTGGAGAGTCAGCATTCTTTGTTTCTGATCATCTTATAAATTTCACTCAAAGCTCCACGCCGCTAGTCCATATTTTCGGGACACCTACCGTTATACACCACTTTTGGCCCTCTTGATGATACCCAACATACTTTTGCATCCCTCATTTGGCAAAATGGTTTTTTCGATATGTGATCTTCTTGTTGGTGCCATCCTTTATACCCTATTCTGCTCTTTTCCGCCAGTATCTAGTACTACCCCATCCGATATTAAAAACAAGGCTACTGTATGGGTATCAGCCTTGTGGCTTCTCAACCCTTTAGTATTTTCCATCTCTACACGGGGATCTTCAGAATCAGTACTTGGCCTGCTTGTAGTCGGCACGTTGTATCTCCTTCTGAAAGGCCACCGGCACCTTGCTGCTTTGCTCTTCGGGTTGAGTGTACATTGGAAAATCTACCCCGTCATTTATGGTACAAGCATTCTCGCATTTTATGGCGGTCAGTACCGTCACAAGGCCATGTCTACCAATTGGGTTTTCCGAATGGCAAATACCCACGGAGTTACCTGTGGCATAATAAGTGCATCAACATTTGTCGCGGTGACCGGCGCCCTTTATTTGGTGTAAATACCACATTTATACTGGATGCACGCACATTTATTGATTGAAGGTCCTTCATTCTTAGATGGGGATACTCCCTTTTATGGAACTCGTATCTATACCATCTAGGTCGTCTCGACCATCGCCACAACTTTTCACCTTACTTTTATCCCACATATCTGTCATATCCATCTGGTGTACAGCCAGGGAATGCTTCCAATTCCGTTCTCACATCCCATCCTCTGTTGTCTTTTGTTCCGCAGCTGATTTTGGCATCTGGAGCGGGTTTTTTGCTGGGCGGCGAAAAGAAATCTGACCTGCCCTTTGTATGGTTTGTGCAAACTATGATCTTTGTTACATTCAACAAAGTCTGCACGTCCCAGGTACCCTGGTCCTATCACTTCTCTTCGCCGTATATATACTTACTGCTACCTCTAGTATTTTATATGGTATATCTGGTTTCTACCACTAGTTCTCCCGCGGCTCCGTCTGTCTGTCCGTGATGCGTTATCGATGATTGGAACATGGGTCGGAGCCCAGGTATGTTGTTGAAGTTGCGTCTTGACCAGTGGTTGACTTCAGAGGTTAATAGGCACTTTGGTTATTTATTGCCTATAGGTTAGAATTTCTTGGAAGCCGGGTATATTTCCACCTATGGGTCGCTAGTATCGTCTTTCTGGTAGCCAACTGCTGGGTCCTAGCTAAGATAATGCTAGCCTATACCAACTGACTACGCTCGCCGATGTGTGAAAGTGGCGGTTCACGCATTAAGTCAAAACGTCAGATGCACGTCAGACCTGAAAGGAGAAATGTGGCAGGATCGCACTGAAGCAGCAAATTTCCTTTCTTCTTGGTATCGACTTTCAATGATCTTCTGCCAAGATCTTATAACAATACTTGCAATGGTATGTAGTACATTGCATTTCAGTTTGCTTGTGAACATACTCGGTATTCCTCCTCCTCGCCTTAATGGGCTGTCCTCAGAATCTCGAGGCTTTCACCAGAACTTGCGGTGCTCTCCCCCTCCATTGTGTTCCCCTCCTCTATTGTGCTCCCCTCCTCTGATGTGTTCCCCTCCTATTTGCTCAATTGGTCCTCACCTCTCAATGCTCTGGATTATGAATATACTTTTCCCCCTTTACCTCTCCTTCCACGAATTTCAAATGGAATAAATGTATGTCTGAAGTCCTTCCGAGCCGTATGAGCCATATATGCCTTTGGCGGGGCAAACGATCGTGCGACGAGCTCGGCCTCCATCGATGTGGGTTTCGATTCAATGTCACGGAAACTTGTAGACGTCGTGCATGTGTGGAGCAGCAGGAGTAGTCATCGTGGAGTAGGAGATTGAGACTCTTAATCTGTACTCTCAACAGATTAAAAGTCTCAGTCTGCTACTCCACCAGTCAACCATTGGTCTTTAGTCAGAGACCATCACAGGAAATGAGTCTTACATAAAGAGCGCCAATGTCACGGCGCTAGTCAAAATGATTGAATCAGGACCAGCAGTCAGGAAACCTCGCAGGTTTTGGGTACAGACACGCAGACCACTGACATAAGTTTAACAAATTAGGCCCACATGCCCTCACCTAACACCATTGGTGTTCTACGTCAACTATGAAACTATGACAAAGCCTCAACGTCAACCTTCCCATACAGCTATCCTCAACTATTTGGTCATGTATGTAGTAGCAAACCACCCTGAGCAATGGACACGAGATGAACTTAGATCTGGACAGGAGTGTTAGAATAACAGTGAGGTCAGCACGAAAACAAAAAATCACATATTGAGAGAGCCATCGGAAACCTGATAAGAACGAGATGAGTGAGGAACACCGAAAGTGAGGATTGAATCTCTCACCTTCTCCGTAACCTTGTCTCTGCACGACCGAACACATGAATATCTCTATGGGGCGAATGTCTTTGAGGGGAACTTTGCCCTATATATATAATCAAAAATGGTTTACCGACCCCAAAGGTAATTTACACACCTTGCCAGTGGTTTGGAAGAGACCAAGATGATGTCTCAATTCCTCCTCGCTGACAGCTCCTGGAGCATCGATTTTATTACCAAGGATCAAGAATGGCACCTTGCTTAGGTCTTCGATGGAAAGTAGTGCGTCGAGCTCTGCCTTTGACTCGTTGAAACGCTCAAAGTCGGCGCTATCCACCAAAAACACGATGCCATCCACCTCGGGGAAATAGTCGCGCCAGAGGCGGCGTGCTACCAGGAGGTAGACAGGGATTTGGCACAACAAAGTTGACGTTTGAACAATATTTCAAAATACGTTACCTTGTTGATGACCACCTAGATCGTATGTTGTGAATTTGACGTTGCCAATTGCTAGCTCCTCGGAGGCTAAGAGAACATCAGATGAGGGAGATTGTGTGTAAGCGTGATGTATAATACTTACTGGGGTGAAGCGTTGGCTGTAGGGTAGCAAGCCTATCGTTCTTCAGCATGTGCAATAGGGTCTAGACCCAGTGAATGAGCTGGCATTACGACAGGCTCAGATGTGACACAACACACTGTTTTGCCAGCATTGTCAAGACCAAGGAAAAGGATTTTGGCATTCTTATGGAGAAGTCCTGGCACGAGATAATCAGCATGTGGCCCGTAGTGTATTAAACAATACAAAAAAGAGAATCTGAAAACATTACATACCGAGCTGGCTCAGAACATCCCATAACCAGTTAATGATCGATTGCATTCCAGGGCTGCAAAGAAAGAAAACAGAGGTGTGTGAAATACAGACAAGCTAGATGTGACTTTTGCGTGACGTGGCGGGTGCTTAAATCACTTTTTTACATTTGCTTATCTATGTATATGGCAAGAAAGGACTACGACGATTAGAAGGAGCTGCAATCACTGGAGGCAAACTCTCTGCCAGATCCTTGGTACCAGCCGGGAATGGAAGATCCAGAACACCCTTTGGCAAAATATTTTCTGTCCAGCCTCGTTCGTCGTGCTGCTTCGCAAGTTGTGTGACTTTCTTTTTTGAATCCCGGACAAGGAGGTGTGCGTTATCGAATCCAGGGACACAACCCCGGACATATATTAGGTCCAGTTTGTTATCGATTCTGGCGACGTAAAGATTCTGCTGGGTTATCCGTTCGCCTCCCAGACGACCGGCCATTTTTCTTCCTGGCCAAACGCGACCCGGATCCTTAGAATACAACATGTAAATAGCGTCCTGAGAGAAGTGCAAGCCAGCACACTCACCTGGTGTTGACCAGTCGACCCAGCGGATCGATGCGAGACGGATGTACCATGACTCGCCGACTGCCCATGAAAATTCCATCGCTTCATAGTCCCTGCAAATCCCTTCCCAATACTGAATATAATGGTGAATGATTGCTCCTATAAACGCAAGCAAACATACGAATTCCCTGTTACATCTACATACTGCCCAGGTACAAAATGAGCAGCCGATAATGTTGTTCCTATAAAGCAATCAGTTTTAATAAGAACAAAACTAGAGTAGTTCAAGTCCCACCAACTGGAACGTGTGCATCTGCTGATACAGGAAACTCTTTCACGATAAGTTTTGGCGATACGCCAGCTTTTGCGAAATGACCACGCATCTGGCGTGTAGTTGTTTTCCATCGACGATCCGTTCCGGCGACTTGAACAGCATGGTAGACAGACAAGTCTTTTCGGACAGTCCGTATATTCGCGGTAACTTGACAGTTTTCTAGCTGAAATTGGAGTTAATAGTTTACCTTAAGTAAGTTGCGCTGATAATGCAAACCTGCAAAATGGTAACTGGATAGGCTGCTCCATGTTCGTCCCACAAGGTAGTCATGCCGCGTTTGCGAGCAATCACTCCAGTACGGAGAGAACTAGGTGTCCACTTAGCAACAACCACATCACTCGATCCCCCAGGCTCCTTTGCAAGATTAACAAAGGAGGTGTGAAACAGTCGACAATATGCTACAGAAGTTCTTTGTAGTAAGGAGAGCTTGAGCATCGGAGATTAAATTTGTGTTTTGCGCAGAACTTAAAAGTTGGTCCAGTATACTTGCCACTTGCCATAACCCCCGTAGGATGGAATGGAATTCTGGCCGGCTGATTTCAGAACTAATACTTCCACATCGTCAAAGAAAAAACGCAAGGGGAAGGAGATCTCTAGGTTGAACGGACAGAGCATTGAGCCTGGGTCACTGGGAGCGGCAACCCTTATTTTGGGAGAGGGTCTTCCACAATGGGTTACTGCCGTTCAGCCCAACTCGAGGTATTTCCCTCGATTAGTAGGAAAGCCTGTTGAGGTGTTCCCACCAACCAAATCCCCTCCGATCACTATACCAGAGCTGACTCTTCACCAACGTGCTGAAGATGGGGTGAGTGAGCTGTGATTATCAAGGGCAATCTAAGAGCCTCACCAAATAATTAGGTTCGCTTCTTGAGAACGTATTACCCCTATGTTGACATTCCGTTTGATCTCATAAAGGATGAGCTGCAGCTGGATGAGAAGCAGCTCACTGTGAACTCTGTGCTGGATTCATATGAAGGCAATAAACTTGTTTATTTTGCCATGGAGTCAATGCGGAAGCGCCTGACACCTTTTCTCGCATTCCCCTGTGGGGTGACGGGTTCAGAACTAAGTAAGTCAGCATCAATTGAACTATTTTGATAATTCTATTCATCCTGATGTCCTTTTTATACCAGGCATATCGCCAGTTCGTCTGAATAAGGACAAGAGATGGATTTTCAGTCCTTCTGCAACACCTACGATGGAATTTGACACACCCATACAGCAAATCGTTAGTTTCTCATCTAAGGAAGCTGACCCTCAGAAAAGTACGTCCTCAGGCTCCCGAAATACATCATGCATTCAACCTTTCTCGTTTGGGAAGCGGCCCTCTTAGGAGTACGAACCCACGCCGTGGTGTCTATACTTAAGCTCCAAACTAGCACTCGCTCTCTTGTTGGAAAACCGCCTGTTGTAGCCGAAACGGTCATCCCTATCCATGTTTCAGAGACAGGAAACTGCCGTGTCGTTGATATGCTGCCCCGCTCTTCTTCTTCTTCTGATGCTCAACTTCTTCTGGTGAACGACATGGGAGTAGTGTACAATTACCAGATTGAAGGTGGCGGCAAGATTTTGTGCGTTTTGTAGCGGAGGGTGCGGTTTCTAGACTAAAATTTTTAATCAGGTCTTCTCATTGTATGTCCTTAAACAATGAGGATGCCTTGGATCGCTTTTGGCGTCTCGCATGGAAAGACACCCACTCGTATATGCGAGCTTCTAGTAAAAAAGTCGATTTATTTGACCTTCGTGTACGTTTATGTTCTCATAGTATCCACTATGCTGAATGTTTCTCAGTCGCCGTTGACACAACCGAAGGAACTTCTTTGTCTCACTGACGTTCGAGAGTACGTGACTTCCCTTGACGTAGCGTCAGACGGCTGTCATCCCATGTGTATTGCCACTACCAACAAGATATTGTGGTATGATGATCGAAATTTCAAGCGCCCCATCCTCTCGATAAACCACCAACGGTCCTTTGACAGAAGTCTGCGTGTAGAATCTATAAAGTTGTCCTCATGTCAGTTGCAACCTCTTGGTCTCCATATTATTCCATTCTTATCATGTTTTAGCTACACTCACCACTCTGTCTTCTGCCGCCAACCATCTTGTCACAGTCTACGATGTCAATTACGACTCTTCTGGCCATTTTCAAGTGCACGGTATGCCATCCTTGCTCCCCGGATCCGCACTAT
>QLPG01048898.1:0-22329 GCA_003314385.1 Gomphus sp. MG54 | reverse complement strand
TTGTTTAGTCCATGAAAGTCGATGCATAAGCATAGTGATCCATCTTTCTTTCGGGCGAAGAGGACTGGAGTGCCCCCAGAGGAGCATGAGGGTTGTATAAACCCTGCTGATATGTTCTCATCTAAAAACTCTCGGAGGGACTTTAGTTCACTTTCGGAGAGAGAATAGATTAGACCGAATGGAGGAGATGTGCCTTCCTCTAGTTCAATCTTGAGGTCATATGGTCGGTGAGGGGCTAAGGTGTTGGCCCGAGTTTTGCTAAAAATGTCTTTGAACTCGTGGTATTCGCTCAGAACATTACTCAGGTCTATCGGGCCTTCTTTGGAGTCTTGGCGGTCGGAGAGGAAGAGCTGGAAGGTTTGTGTTCCTTCCATTCTTGATATTTGGGCAAAAGCTGTGGCATTTACTAAGGCAACCTTTGGTGCCACGAGCTGGGGTTTCAAAGGGGACGGAGTTTTGGATGAGCACGGAGTCATAGCTGCTGGCTTGGATGGTACCTTGAGATTAGTTGTGGTCGGAGAGCCGAACGATATACTGCCCAATACCCAGTCAATCAACAGATTGTAGAGGTGAGCCAGTTGTGTCTGAGGACTGCCGAGCAACTAGAATCCAATGGAGTTGCGTAGAACGTAATAGTGTGCTGCTCCCCTGTTGGGAAGCAAACACAGAGGTCGATGGCTTTTTGAATTACGGAGTTGGAGGAGCCGTCAAAGAGTCATAGTGGAATTGGAGTGATGTTGTAGGTTCAGAGTTGATGCTTTGTAGCGTAGTCAGAGTCCAGGAAGCAGTGAGTTGATCCTGAGTCTATTAGAGTGTCAATATACATGGTTTCAAGGTGGAGACGGATGGTCAGGGAGTTTGGACTGGAAAGAGCGGATGTGTTGAGTCTCATCTCCATTGGTGCATCATTGGGTTCAGCACAGCCCCTAACTGATGCTGGAGTCGAAGGGCTGCTTAGAGATTTTTTGACTCCGAGGTATCTTCTACTTCGGAGATCATTGCCTCGGTCATGCTTTCTACGATAGTAGTTGCATGTCCTTTGGCAGCGGTGGAGGTTGACTTGGGACATTCCTTTGCTACATGACTGGTTCTCCCACAGAACAGGCAGAGGTTGTGCTCAAAACAGCATTGTTGTTCTTGAGGCGTAAGTTTGCCATCCTTGCCAAGTTTCATGCTCATGTCCGAGGTTGTTTTATTCGGGGTCTGGCTGGGGTTTGGGTATAGTACAGAAGTCTGGAGGTATTTATACATGCAATCCTTATTGTAACTAATTAGAAATAGTCAAGAGAACAATAAGATGAACAAAAACAGAGTACAAGAGAATATACATCTGGTGTTACAATAAGACTATTGTTCGACGAAAACGGAAGATGTCTGAGGTGCAAGGTCATCGATGCTAGTCGGACTCGGAGGTGGCAATGTAGGTTTGGACCTGGTTTGGAGTAGGGTTCTTTCGTAGCGCCCTGTATCGGATGTCCGGGATGTCGGAGTTATATCACGGATATAACATTTAGACAGAAGAATAGAAGGCAAGAGAGTGTAAGCCTAGTCAATATTCAGAGTGAAGAACTTTCTACATACATTCACTACTTATATAGTTTAAGAAGCAAGATGTGGAACAGAGTGGCATAAGGAATGGAGAACAATAAGGTATGGAGAGCATGTGGAAGTATTGTCCACAATTATCAAGAATGGAATAAGGAATGTAGATGAGAATAGAACAATCTATAGTATAAAGTTCAATTGTGGCACTTGTGGGCATTTTTAGATAAGCTAATTGGTCAGCATTTATATAAGCCATTGCCATGCTGCAAATTTCAAAATTTAGAACCACCCGGTCATGTGACTGGTTCAAACAGCTGCATCTCTCTTGTATCTCTCTTCTTTCCCCCACCACCCACCCCATCTGGTGCACACCCATGCATTGCACCTCCTAACATTCCCACCATGTGGGGCTGTTTGCATGTGCAGTGTACTGCTGTTGCCACATCATGCATGGTGGAGGAAAGACCTCAGCATGTGCATGTTTGTGTTCTGCACCTACTGCACACCAATGTCCTTTCTCCTACCATTGCTATGCTCCCAACTACATGCATGATGCAGTGCACACCAACATACCCCACCTCCTGACACCCCCTCACAGGCTGTAAGGACTTGCAGTGTGCTGGTGTTACTGCATCATGTGTGATTGAGGAAAGACCTGGCATGTGCTGGATGCCTGGTAGGGCCCACCATGTCGACATTCTTAAAGTTGAGTGAGCTGAATGGGGGGAGTGTAGGGAGGATGCATGCGGTGTGGTTAAGAGACATGGTACAGAGTGCATTTGAGGCAAGATTCAATGTGCAGTGGATCGAGCCTACATTGAGGAAGGGTGCTTGGGTAAGTCACTGCATTTCATGTATATGGATTGCATAACCAATCACTTGCTTACTCTCATGTACGTTCATGCTACCAGCTTCTTGTACTCTTCAATATGTGCATGCACCTGTACCATTATTCTGAGCATATCACCTCATCACTGGTCATGGTGGAATCCATGATCCGCTTGCTTATCCTCACCTCCATTGATACATCCACCCCCACAGTATCCCACCCCATGCTGTCCCCTCCATCCCCATCCCACATGCATTGCAGTACCAGGGGGTCCTCCTGCCACTCGCTCATGCTTGGTGCAGCATCCTGTCGGGTGCCATACAGCCTGGGTGATGCCCCCACATGTCACACCAACTATTGCTATGCAGGCAATGGCCACTAACCAACACCACTACATGTGCAACAACTGCTAACTGTCCCGACACCACTACACATGCAATGACCACTAACCATCCTGACACCACTACACATGCAACAACCGCTAACCATCCTAACACCACTACACATGCAATGACTGCTAACCAACCTGACACCCCCACATGTTGCTTGCGACTGTGTTTGAAATAACACTAACTGACACAATCCACTCAGTGCATCACATCTGTCACTTCTCAGGTATATGCAAGCAATGCTCCCTAACCCCGATATCCTCAGTGCAACATGTCTTATACAGCAAGACCACTCTCACCTGATGTGACTGAATAGGTATGCCACCACCTCAAATGACTACCTCTTAATGGAGCTTATACACTGTTGTGCACTCAGTTGACCATGGCTTTATACCCAACAATTTCAATCTATTTTGGGTCACACAGTTGATGCATGTCAACAATGGCTATGATTGTAAGTGTGAGGTTATCGCAATTTTCAGTACTATTTTGATGATTTCAGTTCATTGTGTGCACAAGGTTGCACTTGGAGAGGATGCCGCTCAGTTTTATGTCGCCCAGATCTGTTCAGCATTAGCTTATCTGCATGGGATTGGAATATGTCATTGATGTACAGGGACATTGTTTAACAACCACTAATACTAACAATATTATTGTCTGAACCAGGGATGTCAAACCAGATAATATTTTCCTCAATGCACAAGGACATGCCCATCTCACAGCTTTCAAGGTGGCAATCTATTATTGTCAAGCTTCAGGTACTGATGGACTTCAGTACTGCCGAAAGGTGTCGGGTGGACAATGGCCAAGTCCTGCAGGCCAAGAGTAGTGGCATTGGCTTCAACGTACTCGTGCATTGTGCCCTACTTGCTGTGCATGCTACCAATTTGAAACAGACAGATACTCAGGAGGATGCTGATGATGCCAGCCCGAGTTGAGGACTTAATAGAGGGGAAGAAGATAGAAGGGCCTAAGCCTAGTTGGTACCCAGAATGAGGAAATATGTACATGCATGTCCTACTTATATAGGTTAAGAAGCGACATGTAGAATAAGGAATGTGAGACAACAAGGTATGCAGAGCATGTGGTTATTGTCTACAACATGTAAAATTAGAATGAAGGGATGCAAATGGGCATAGAACAATAAAGGATAGAATAATAGCAGTGTGACCAAGGATAGGACAATAGGGAGTGGTGGACTATAAAACAATAGGGTTGTGGCCGAGGATAATACAAGGACAGGAAGTCCTGAGGTGAGACGGACCGAAGGCTGAGGACAAGGAGTGTGGATGGTGGATGTACCAAGCCAAGACCGGTATACCAAGTGTTATGCATGTGGCATGGTCACTTGGTCATGGATATAGGATGGTTGCTCGGTTGGCATTGCCGAGTGGACAGGTCTCAGTATGTGCACTTGACAATTATTCAAAACAAAAGTATCAAAGAGAGGTAGCAGGTAGCATGATTTACATGGGTATGTATGTAATTAGCCTCCTGATTCCTGGTTCTACAAGCAGATCATGTTGAACCTAGCTTGAATCTCTTATCAGCTTCCTCTTCATCCACTGAGACCTATGATTTCCACAACAACATTTTGGCTTCTCCTACTAGCAATCATAACAAGGTGAAGAGTTATGCTCAGCAGATGTACCGACACATGTTGGTGTTGCCTTCTTCATCCGGCCAGGTGACCCCATTCATGTAAAGCCAACCCAATCTCCCCACACATGAGATGTGTCCTGTTAGTGCCATCACCATTGCCATCGTGCTATTGCCATCATGGCCTTTGCCATCACAGCCTTTGCCATTGTGGCCTTTGCCATCACAGCCTTTGCCATTGTGGCCTTTGCCATCACAGCCTTTGCCATTGTGCCATCACCGTCATGGCCTTTGCCATCGTGCCATTGCCATCACCACCCAGCTTGACTTTAGGCAGTCAATGGCTTACACAAGCTCAGCAAATTGTTACACTGATGGCAATAAATCCAAGAACAATCTGGCTGAAATATCTCCAGAATTACAGTTTTAACAAGTGAAAAACAATTGCCATTTGAATTACACAGGCAACAATTTCCTGTGAGGCTTGCATTTTCCATGACAATAAACAAGTCACAAGGATAATCTCTGGGAACAGTGGGAATAGACTTACAGTACCCTGTATTTTCACATGGACAATTTTATGTAGGAGTATCAAGGGGTACAAATTGGGGAAGAGTACATATTTTGTTACTGGAGGGAAGGAAGACAAGTAATATTGTATATAGAGAAGTGTTACTCAAGGACAATTCATAGATATTAATAGATAGAGATGTGTTGAAGATAGGATTGGAAAATTGAAGTTTTGGCTGGGCTCTGCTCGGGCCTCAGGTCTCAGCTGGGGCTTTGGCTGGGCCTCAGCTAGGCTCTGCTAGGGCCTTGGCTGGGCTTTGGCTGGGCTTTGCTGGGCTAGCTGACTGCTTCTTTCTGGAGGGCAGGGGATGGCTCGTGAAGATAAGATAACAGAAGTGTGGCCAGGAATAAGATAATCAAAAATGACCAAATATAAAACAATAGAGTTGTGGCCAAGGATAAAACAATGAATAAATGTCCCAGGCCAATAAATAAAGAATAAACAGAGTGGAGATTAATGGATAATAAAGGGGGAAGAGTGGACGAGCGATAGGAATGGGGAATGTGGATGGTGAATGTGCCAAGCCAAGACTGACATAACAAGTGACTTGTATACAGTTTGGTCACTTGTGTGTGGAATTAGACTGATCATCTGGTCAGCACTACTAAGGTACCCGATACTCGGTACGTGTACTTGACACTAGCCAAAACATTATGATATTTTTGATAGTCAAAGTGTAAGGGCAACTCACTTGGATACTGATCCTGGGAAACTGTTAGAGGCTAGAACCAGCAGGACACCACCCAGCCCTGGCCTTCTCCTTAGGCCTGACTCAGGGACTCTAACCCAGAGCCTACCTACAGAAGCCAATCAGACACTGGTAAGGGGATCCAAAAGTGAATATATATAAAAGTAACAGACAAAGTACAATATCAAGGCATACCTAGTAAGGGAATCCAAAAGAGAATGAGGTGAGGATCCCTTACCTAAGCAGCCAACTATATGGCTAGTGACTGTGACATGACTTACTCATGTCATAGTCAGTGAAACAAAGATAAAGAAAGATTAACTAAAGAATTGATAGAGGAAGGGAGATAGAAAATAAATGATACACAGGGAAAAGAATAAGCATTGGAAAGAATAAACATGGGTGGACAGGAGGCTATCCCCTAACACAAAGTAAGAATGATTTTTGATGGTTTTTCTTGAGAGGAGAGGTTTGGATCTTATATGCTGATCCAGTTCAGAAGACATCTATAAATCTATGAGAGAACTCTCTAATCCCTAACATGCTTGGTCCTGCCTATGTCCTCAGGACCAAGCTACCTTGCCTTTGCTCTAATATGTCACCCTCAGTACCTTCCTCAGCTTAGTCCACCTCTGCCCTTACTCCCCTACTCTTTCTCTATGGTCTACCTTAGGACCTTGAGGATCAGGTTAAGGGAGTCCCAAGTATGTCTCTCAGTTCAGTATACATCCACTTGTGTGAATCAGTTTAGGATCAGTTTAGGGTCTGAAAAAGGTCATCACCTGATATTGGGTCCTCCTTTCTGATCAAATAGGGACCAGCCCTCAACCCTCAGCCATTTTCCCATATATAAATATAAACAAGATATATGCAATTGGAAATTAGGATCTACTATGCTGTTATCCCCTACTATTCAGTCCAGCCTTATTCACCCTCATTCAGCCTATTTTGGCATTCGAGCCATGCTCCAAAAGACATTTGATTCAGCACACCTCATGTATTCAGCCTATTCTGTCTTGGCATCACATCCAATATTCAATTTGCTCCATTTATTACTTTCATCCTCCACATACTCATATATCTATTTTCAGTATTTGTATTGTTCACTTTGCCATTATATCTCCTTTATATTTCCTTTTATGTTCAGCTCTACTTTCCTTTTTTGCAATTCCATTCTATTGTTTCTATTTCTGTCATATACTCTGTTGCAACATTCCTTATAGGGGAGCTCCACTAGGCAACAGAATGACTTGTCATTCCTGTTAAGCACTGAAGTGCTGAGGATGCATGGCCCAAGTACTAATGTAAAAGTACCAACTTCATGATGCTGGTGGGTATCAGCCAAGTCTAATAGAGCAAGTGGGTGCAGCTGGCTTCAACATACTCATGCAATGTGCCCTACTTCTGTGTAGCTATTGACTTCAGAGAGAAGACTAACTCAGGAGGATGTTGAGGGTTTTGGCCTGAGTGAGGACTTAGGAAAGAAAGGTGTGGGGGTTGCAAAGTTGATATTCAGAATGAAGAAGCATGTACATCCATATGCTATTATATAGTCTAAGCACTGGAGGTAGAAGATGTGGAAGAGGGTAGCATAAGGTATACAAAAGGATAAGGTGTCAAGCCCACAATACCATGCTCTGATTTACTCGGCAGTACCAACCAACTAACCCTTACCCATATCATCCCTCACCAGTGTGTGGCCTCGGCTCGGTACATTCGGTTCATCATTTGGTTCATTATCCCTATCCAACCCTTTTATTCTTTATTATTCTTTTATTACCTGTCCTTCCCCTTGCCCATTTACCCTTGGGACACTCACTATTCATTGTCACTCGGCAGTGGCCCTATTGTTTTATGTTCAGCCACTCTCTATTGTTCTATTCTCACTCACTCTTTTGTTCTCGGTCATACTTCATTGTTCTATTCTCACCCACATTCCTTGTTCTATTCTTGATCATTGTGGACAATACCTCCACATGATTCTTCATACCTTATTGTTCTCCATTCCTTGTGCCACTCTGTTCCACATCTCACTCATTAACCTATATAAGTAGCCAATGTATGTAGATGGTTCTTTGTTCTGGAAATCAACTAGGTTTACACCTTCTTGTCCCCCCTTCTCCTGTCTAAAGTCCTTTACCTGGGCCAATACTCTCGGCACCCTCCCAGGTATCACTTCTGTCCCAAATCAGTGGCATGCATGGGAAGTAGGGCGCAATACACGAGCACGTTGAAGCCATACCACTACTTCTGGCCTGCAGGACTTGACCATTATCTGGTCTGACCTTTCGGCATTCCCAAAACCTGACATAAAGTATGGAAAGCATGTAGAACCATTGTCCACAATAAACACAAATAGAACAATAGAATATAATTGAAAATGATAGAAACAAGATGCATAAAAGAGTAAGTAAGGATAGAAGGGATGGGAAGAAGGGGAATGAACTGAGATGATAAACTGAATATACTGAGCCAAGACCATGTCCTAGTAAAGAATGACTTATCACTTGTATGTGAGATTAAACAGTAGAGATCATTTGGCTGGTATGACCGAGTGAGCCAAAGCTCGGTATTGTGTACTGAACATTTCCCTCCTTTCTTAGAGAAATCAGTATTGGGACATTAGCATTCTGTCTTGCATATTCAATCTTTACCTTTCTTGTCTAATATTGGAATCTAGTCAACTCTTCATAGATAAGAAAGTATTATAAGATTTTATACATTCAGTAGTCTATTCTTCAGTCAGAATATCGACTAAGATTCCCCTGTTCACTTCCATCCTCATTTCCATCTCATCATTACATCCTCTGTTTATATGAAATCAGGGTTCAGTGAGGCCCATTGGGTGTAACACACAAGTTGAAGCCATAACCTATTACAAACCTTGCCATTGTTATCATATTGGGAGATTTTCAGTTAGGACATAATGAATATATCCCATTTCAACTACCTAACAGAAATATATCCTTGTGTATATAGAATGATGTCCTTGATATCTGGGTTGACAGGAGTTCCCTGTTCATTTGATCTCTTATGATCATATGATCTAAGTGGGATCCATACTGTGTGTCTTGTGTTCTGTACAGCTGTTGAAGCTCATTTGTTATAATTCAATACATCTTTTTTTGGTTCAAGGTATAGTTTCTTTTGTTTCTCCCTTCACAGGTGATACATCCCAGCTTAGTAGGTCCAGGTATGCAACCCTTATGACAACAAGTGATATTAATTCATATTTCTGCCTTGTAACTTCCTAGTAGACTACCAGAAATTATAGATATGAAAAATGCCCTGACAGGCCTCTAGTTCTCCCAAAATCATCCTTGTCCTCTGTGTAACCTCCTATTAATTATGCTCTTATTTCCCCTTGTCCTTGTCCCCTTGCCACTCACTTTATTCTTAGTAAAAAAGGCTCTACATGTATTTATACCTCTATAATCCTTATAACTACTCCAGTTTAAACATCAACTTAATTTCCTCCTTGTACTCTGACCCCCTCTATAAATTTGCTGTCCAAAATTAGGGACAGGGTTATCTGAGACAGTGTAACATATGGGTTGAAGCCAAGCCCCTCTAAATCCATACCTATCTATTGTAGAACTTATTTGATTATAATTACTTGATTCTAAGAGAAGACAAAGGAGATATGAAGGGATATGTTTTGGAAATGGATCAATTAATTATTATAATGCTTGGCTCATTATATACTAAATCTATGGAGTATAGGCTATACTGTGTGACTCTGTGCACACAGACAAGTCCTTTACCTGGGCCGACACTCTCGGCACCCTCCCAGGTATCACTTCTGTCCCAAATCAGTGGCATGCATGGGAAGTAGGGCGCAACGCACGAGCACATTGAAGCCATGCCACTATTCTCAGCCTGCAGGACTTGGCCACTCCTCGGCATTCCCAGAGCCTGACAATAGAACAATAAAGGATAGGATAATAGAAACGTGGCCAAGGGTAGAACAATAGGAAGTGCCCGATTATAAAATAAGGGCTGTAACCGAGGATAACACAAGGGCAGGAAGTCCTGCGGTGAGGTGGACCGAAGGGTGAGGTCAAGGAGTGTGGATGGTGGATGTACTGAGCCGAGGCCAGTGTACCAAGTGTTATGCATGCGGTGTAGGCACTTGGTCATGGATATAGAATAGTTGCTTGGTCAGCATTGCTGAGGGGATGGTTCTTGGTACATGTACTTGACAGAAAACCTCTCTGTCTTCATCATCTCCTACTTGATGTCTCCATATATATATATGTTCTGATATCACTGTTTGTCAGTCTTTATTGCATGAGTCTTTTCTCCTATGAATCATGTCCCCATTCTAACCCCCTTCTATCTGTTTCCTCTGTCCTCTATGTATTGTCCTGTTCCTACAGCTCCTTTGCTCCTCTGGTCATTTGAGTGCCTACTGGATAACACTGTGTTGTTTATTTTTCTGATACCATAACTATTGGTAAGTTATGTCGTTTCTTCATCTATAAATCTTTATCAATCATAGTTCAATTGTCCCTTGTGTTTATCCCTATTTCTCCCCCATTTTACCCACATATATCTGTCAAGTATACGATACCAAGCCCTGGTTCACTCAGTAGTGCCGACTGACCAACCCCTACTGTTCAATCTCACGCACCAGCGACAAGTCACTCTTCGCTAGTATATGGTCTCAGCTCGGTACATTTGGTTCATCATCTTTTTTCAGTCCCTTCACCCTATTGCCCCAGATTGGTAGCATCCATGGCAAGTAAGGTGCAACACATGAGCATGTTAAAGCCAAAGCCACTACTTCCAGCCTGCAGGACTTGGCCTTTCCCTGCCTGCATCTTCAGCATTACCAAAGCTTGACAAACCCTAACAAATATTCACCTGCTATTTGTATGGGACTGGCAATAGGCAAAAAATTATGAATTAGTATTACAAGAAAACTGATGATTCAGAGGTTTACCAGATTTCCATGGGTAAGTTATTAGTCAATTTTAATATTTCATAATCATATTGCTTATTTATTGTCAGTTCTGCACCCCCAATACAAACTTGAACATTGTAAAAGGCATAATTGAGAACTGGTGTGGAGTGCCACAGCATATCAAATGGCTCAAGTGTCAAGTACACATACCGAGATGTCCAGTAATTTGGCAATACTGACCGAACAGCCAGACTACGTCCATGTACAAGTGTCCAAGCCATATGCAAATCGCTTGGTATGCTGGGTCTTGGCTCAGCACATCCCCCATCCACATTCCTGTCTCCATTCTTTATCTGCTCTGCCCCTGTCACCATCTTTTAATCCTACTCCATCCATTCCTTACTCCTTTCTCTGCCTCACCTTGAAACTTCCTGTCCTTTTTTTATCCTCAGCCGCAACCATTGTTTTATAGTCGGACACTCCCTACTGTCCCATCCTTGGCCACATTCCTATTATTCTATTCTTTATTGTTCTATTCCCACTTACATTCCTTCATTCTAATTTTACTTGTTATAGACAATACCCATATGCTCTGCATACCTTATTGTTCCACATTCCTTATTCCACATGTCACTTCTTAAAGGTATATAAGTAGGACATGCATGTACATACTTCCTCATTCTGGGTATCGACTAAGCTTAGGCCCCTTGTCCCCTCCTTCCTCTGTAAAGTCCTCTACTCAGGTCAGCACTTTGACACCCCCTGAGTACCTCCTCTGTCCCAAATTGGTGGCATGCATGGCAAGTAGGGCATAATGCACGAGTATGTTGAAGCCAAAACCACTACTTCTGGCCTGCAGGACTTGGCCGTTACCTGTCTGACCTCTCGGCATTCCTGAAGCTTGACATCAAGAAGAATTCAATTGGTCTTACTGCTGCAGGGACATTGGCAGATCTGATACAACAATGACTATCAATAGTAATGCTGAGGTCAGTGTCTTTCTTGTGTTTTATATTTATTAATGGCATCAATGAGTATAGGCTTTAACTTGTACTAATATTTTTGATAACCTTCTGGAGCTTGTTGATATTACATATCAACATCAAGATGAGCTTTAACATTATCTTGCTGATGATGTGGAGAATGTAATGGATGCTCTCAAATGGTGGTATAAGAGGAGGTCCACTTTTCCCTCTCTATCACACATGGGCTGTGAGTATCTGTCTATTCTTGGTAAGTAACTTTTTATTAAATTATTTGTTATATTCTTTCAATTCTAATAAAAAATTAAATATACAACTGTTGCTGTTGAACATGTATTCAGCCAAGGCCATCTTGTTTTGCCCTCTATTTGGAACAGACTTTCAGCTCAGATGACTTGAGCCCTTATGTGTATTTTGATGAAGGAGCTGATTCTAAGGCCGCATTGGGGGATGAGGTTACCTATCCTGAGGAGGAGTGCACTGTGGGTTGGGATGCTATTACAGGTAATATTTAATAAATTCTGAATTTTTATAATAAGAAAATATATTAATTTTCAGTATTGGGTCAATTTATACCCATTGAGGGTCATGGATAAGTGCAATACCCATTGTGGGTCATGAGTAAGAACAATACCCATTGTGGGTAATGGGTAAAAACAATACCCATTAAACCTGCAGGTACCCATACCTGTACCTATGAACACCTGCTACCCATTGTTAAGGGTAAGGGTATTCTTGGGTATGGGTAGACACAATATACCCAGGGGTTACCCATGCCAATCACCACCCATACCTTGCCCCAAGGGCTACCTTGCCTTATTTAGGCACATTGAGAAGGGAATATTTTGGGAAGTTCTTTTTCATTCAATTTATTTTATATTCTATTCTATTTTCATCCTTCCCCCTGTGAAGTTTTCCACCATATCATTTGCCCACATATATGCAGATGTACCACACATATGGCCACATTAGGCCAGCTTCTATTTTCACTCGCTGAAGTTTTCAACTTAAAAATCACTTTCCATTTTGTATAAAAACATCAACAGTTTACATTAGGATAAAATAATTAAAGAGGATTTTTAAAGTCCCTAAAACTCCCCCATTAACTGGAAATTAAGCCATACTCAAATATATGCTATATGCTCAACTGAAGGTTAAGCACCAGACATTGCACTTTCCTATTTGGGACTAAAACGCCAAGAACTTGTCATACAGCAACCACAGGCTGCAGTTAGGTTTCCAGTATCAAAAAATATTATTCTACATCATCACATATTACATCGACCTTGTGGGAGAACTACAAATATCTAAACCAGTGCTTTGGCACCCAGGCCGGTTTCCTGGAATGGCACCTAAGTTGAGGCAAAACCCAGGACAGAATTGTCATAGAACAACATCTTCCCTAGTAATAAATACAAATAAAATCACAGAAAAATCAAGGGAATTAATATCCTATTTGTCCAATGGACTCTCCAATATTATAGCACAGGAAAGCCCACACAAACATAGTCTGCCATATCAAACAACAATTTATTTTGTTTATTTTTCTAAGATGAGATGGAAGTGTGAGTAGACAGACAGACTCCACCACATGGACAATATAATCCAATTTTTTGTCTGCAATGTTTGTGATTGCAAGGGTGTTGGTCATGTTTGGTTGTAATAATTCTAGTTTAAAGCCAAACTCTGGTTTGTATTTTAAAAATAAGAGGGGCATCGTTTCCCGTCCTCTTGTACGATTGAGAATTGGGTAAAAGGGACCCAGATATGAATGAACATGTCGGAGTTTTTACAGATACATACTACTGGCATAGCCAGTGCTTCATTACAAGCCCAGGGTTACTATATACTATTTTTTTTTCAAGAAGTGCGTTGTCAGCGCACTGTCATCTTCAGAGCGGTCACTGGCAATAAACTCAACATCAGAGATTTAATTCAGATTCACAATGTGTACCTTGTGACCTACGGGTGGTGGCTGCTGGGTTTGTTGCACAGCGTGATTCATAGACAGTCCCCAATTTTTAATAAGGAATTCTACATTCAAACAGAGAAGGGGGGCGAGAAGAGCAAAGATAGTTTCTCCGAGTCGTTCATGTGTAGGCAGCACACTGGGATATAATTATGCTCCGTCCGAAACACGACATATTTATAGAAAGCAATCGACGTAAAGAATTTTTCAACCGATGCCGGCCCTCTCTTTTTCCCAGGGGATGCGACCTCATTGTTCCTTTTAATGCAACTTTGGACCTCCCGGACTTTCAGGGGTCCAATGCGCGCTGCGGCATGTACCAATGCCTCAGAAATGCTGACGCACCGTTCTTCCTCATGCATCCGTCATTAGAGAACAGATTCCCACAGACTCGCTCCTTTCCCATTGTTAGGTGGCTGTAAGGTGTGTGAATAAGCTACAAACTTACAAGAAGCCAATGGTTATACAGTCCCAAGCTACATTTGTCAGTGGCAGGGGAAGGATCGTACGGTGACTCCTGCAGCCCAAATTTCGCCCCGTCTATATTCGGTGGAAAGTAATATATGCATTAAAGACACATTTATATACGCTTGTAAGTCCCTACAATGATAACCACAAGTGGGTTTCCCGGAAAGCAAGTGGTGCTAGGCCTGGTTGAACTTGACAAAACAAGGTTCTGGCGCTAGGCTCCGTCGCACGCAGTCCTTGCAACCTGACACGCTCTTATCTTTCAACCCACCTCCTCACATAGTTGACGTCAATACCAAGCAGAAACATTTTCATTGTACCATAACATCCATGTCATCACCCGCAATCGTATCTACCGTTAGTGGGAACACCGTCTGTAGGTTTTTTTTTCGACAGTGGATACAATGTATCTAAGAGCTAACCACTAGTCATATTCCATTGCAGATGCGCACGGTGATGCGATTATACAGAATACCGTCAGTAGGTAAACCGTTACTTGATGACATTACTTTCATACTCAAGACAGCTTAGATATCTCGCCAGATCCCTTAGCATTACTGAACCCCGCAAAGCGCGCATCCTATGACACACGGTACGGCGCGGAAGGTGACCAACCCCATGGGTGCATGAAAGACACCCGCATACAGATATTGGCCGATCTACAGACCTGGGCACATCATCCTTCAACTCCAAATGTTTATTGGCTCAATGGCCAGCTCGGTACTGGGAAAACGACGATCGCTCATTCGTTCTGCCAGAGTTTGGACACGCAGAAGATGCTTGGAGGCAGCTTCTTCTGTTCTCGCTCAGGATTGACGGATGCATGCCGGATCATCCCCACGATCGCCACAATGCTTTCTCGATCTAACCCAAAGATCAAATCAGTCATCCATGACGTGCTCGTGAACAAACCTGACATCGCCGATCTCAATGATCTACTTGAGCAATTCCGGTCCCTGATCGTCAATCCTGTCAAGATCGCTACTGAAGATGAACAAGGGGTGTATTATGTTATCGTTATAGAGGCCATGGACGAATGCTCAGCATCTGGAATTGTAGAAATGCTGATCACAGTCATCCTCGACAGTATAACAGGCATTCCTCTAAAAATTTTGATTACCAGTCGACCTGAGGCCTGGATCAGGAGGGCATTTAATCGTGTCGCTGCACCTTCCCTCCTCCAAGAACTCACTCTTCGCAAAGTTTCCGTCGAGGACAGCGAAGACAACGATATCGAAACATACTTAAAAAATTCACTGGCTACAATTGCGGACGATCACGGATATTCACAACAAGCAGTTCCTTGGCCTTCCCAACAGGAACTGATGAGGCTTGTTTCCCAGTCAGATGGATTATTCATCTATGCCGCCACAGCGGTGCGGTACATCGGCGAAACGAACGTGAATCCCAAAACGCGTCTAATTGAGTTGACTGGTTTGGCAATGCCACTTGCCTCCCTGGACAACTTCTACGCCATGATTATGGCCGAAGCATTCCGTAAACTCAGTGACAAGGAAATAACAACGAGACGAGACGTACTTGCCACAGTGGTGTTTCTCCAACGCCCACTCTCGATTGCTAGCATTGCTTCCCTGTTAGAGATGACACATGACGAGGTTGACATTGAATTGTCTCGGTTTCGTTCGGTGATCTATGTTCCTTCCTCCAATGATGGACATGTCACCATCTTTCACGCCTCGTTTCATGAGTTCATCGTCGACCCGAAACGTTGCGGTAGCAACAGCATTGATGCTTTCGATACGCACCACAAACTCGCTTTCAAGTGTCTCCAGACATTGAACAAGTCTCTTCGGCAAAACATTTGCGATTTACCTGATCATGCTATAGCCGCACAGGTTCATGAAATCTCTAATCCTGACCATATTTCTGAGTCTCTCCGATACTCTTGCTTGTACTGGGCCTCTCATCTTGTAGACGCTTTTTCATTCCCACGTCCAGACACTTCATCCATGCTCAGCGAGCTTGGGACATTCATCAATACACACTTATTGCACTGGCTTGAGTGCCTCAGTACGTTTGGAGAGCTTGGATCTGGGTTGAAGTCTCTCATCATGGCACAAGAAGCCAACTCGGTTAGTAATCAACATGGTGGAGGAGTTTAGCTCACCATTTCCCCAGAAATACCCCAAGACCAATACTCACCACGCGTTGCTACTCGAGGATGCTCGTCGCTACCTACTGATGGCATTTGTGCCGATGAAACATCACTGCCTCAACACGTATGGCTCAGCCCTCGTATGGATCCCTATACGTGCATTGATAAGACATCAGTATTCATCATTGTTTGGTAACTTCCCTAGAGTAGTGGTGGGTATCGCGGAGACATGGGGGTCATTTAGGCATGTCATGCCACACCCTGCACCTGTCCATGCTGTTGCCTTCTCGCCTGACCGGACGCGTGTAGTGTCTGGGTGTTTGGACCACTTAGTTTGTATCTGGAATACCACTACGGGAGAGAATGAGCGCATACTGGTAGGGGAGTCGATTGACGTTTTGTCTGTTGCCTGTTCGCCTGATGGGACACACATCATGTCTGGCTCGTTCCATGGCTCGATTCGAATTTGGAGTGCAAGAACGGGGGACGTAGAGAATATTCTACAGGGACATTCAGGTAGAGTTGAGACAGTTGCATTCTCTCCAGATGGATCAAGTTTTTTGTCAGGCTCTGCTGACAGGACTGCTCGGGTATGGGATGCCATCACAGGGGGGTCGAAACTCATACAAAGATTTAATGCATCGGTGTTGTGCGTTGCGTTCTCGCCTTACGGGAAACATGTTGTTTCTGACATGGAAGACGGCACTGTTTGCATTTGGCATGCCACAACAGGGACAGTTGAGCATGTACTCGAGGGACATTCATTGGCGGTGTACTCGGTTGCCTACTCACGTGATGGGACACGTCTAGCATCTGGCTCTAAGGATAACTCAATCTGTATTTGGAATACACATACCTGGAAATCAGAGCGCATACTACAGGGACATACATGTTGGGTCACCTCTGTCGCATTCTCTCCCGATGGCACACGCGTTGTGTCTGGGTCGCGCGATGAATCAGTCCGTATCTGGCATCTGGCTTCGGGTGTGACAGAGGGTGTGTTTAAGGGACATACAGGTTGGGTGACGTCTGTTGCATATTCCCCTGACGGGACACTCGTGGCATCTGGGTCATACGACTACTCAGTCCAGATTTGGGATGTGACGAGTGACTTGGAGACGGAACGCATTTCACGTGACAGTGCACCCGTTTCTTTTGGTTTACACCCTACGATGGCTCGTATTTGGAAGGCAATCAGGGGAAAGAGGGACCAAGTACTCAAGGGACATCCAGATTGGGTGACTTCAGTTGCATTCTCAGCTGACGGGACAAGACTCGTGTCTGTGTCAGGCTGGGGGACCATCCGAGTCTGGAATGCCACCACCGGAGAGACAGAACAAACACTGGACCGTCATTTGTTTTGGGTACCGTCCGTTCCTGTTTCTTTTTCACCTGATGGGAAATACATCGTGTCTGGATCGGACAAGAAGTCGGTCATTCTATGGAAGACAGCCACTGGAAAGATAAAGCGCAAACTCAAGGGACATCCAGGTTGGGTGAGCTCCGTTGCATTCTCGCCTGATGGGGGGCGTGTAGCATCGGGCAGCGATGACTCCTCTGTCCGGATATGGAATGCAACTACCGGGAAAGTAGAGCATATACTCACTGGCCATTCAGATCGGGTGCTCTCGGTTTCTTTCTCTCACAATGGATCACGTCTCGTGTCTGGTACATCTGATCACTCAATCCGGATATGGAACACGACTACCGGAGCGATAGAGCGGATATTGGAGGGACATTCACCCTGGCTGCGGGCCGTTGCGTTCTCATCTGATGGCACGCGTGTCGTGTCTGGTTCGTTGGGTGAATCAGTCCGTATATGGGGAACTATTACTGGTAATTCAACACCACTGCCCAAACATGAAACCTCCCAATTCCCAGATGGGAGCAAAGTCGCTCATGTCCTCCCTGGCCACTTTCATCTCTTTCTCCCTGGGGAGCCGCAGATCTTCATCTCGCCAAGTAAGGACTGGATTCTCACTGAACCGCCATTGAAATCTTGTTGGATTCCCCCTGAATACCGTAATTTTGAAAAACATGCCTTCTCTCCCTCTAAAGTGTGCTTTGGATATGAATCAGGTTGCATTGTCATAATTGATCTCATGCCTATATATGAGTAGCATAGCATAGTATAACTAGGGATCAGGTGATATGAGGTTTGTTGAATATTTGTAACTATTTGTGCCTTCTTTCTTGATTGCATCCATGTATCCCTATAACACCAGCAATTAAACTAGAGAAATCACAGCATAAATGAACAAATCTGCAGACAGATTGAGAAGAAATGTTAACTCATGTGCAGGAAGCCATTCAGGCAAGCCCTGTGAGGATAGCAATTTTGAACACCAAATTTTGAAAACACGTGCTAATATGACTTCATATGACATCCTGTGTGGCTTCTTGCAGAGATGATTCAAGGAAGACTGCCACATCTAATGGATGGACAGCACAGGGGCAGAAACCTTTGTTATCCAGTTCTCTCAAGTTGGTTTTTAATGAAGACTTTGAGTGGGATGCTGGTCATGCCATCAAGGATAGCCTGATGAATGTTTCTACTATTCCAGATTGACAGCATTTATCCATTGCGTCTTTAACAATGATACAATTAATCCCCCCTTTTTTTTCACGCGATCCTTACAGGATTGAAGATCATCGATGAGAATTGCTCAAGTAAATAATTGAGATGTGTGATGTCAGGTTTTTTCACAAGGACACCCTAGATTACTGATTGGATCTTCAGGTAAGTTAGAGAAAGCATTTTAGATATTGTAAGGACGATGTGGCCTGTATCAAATCCTGAGTGAAACTGCGCCTTCCTTTTCGACTTGGAGCATGGACCTGGTACGCCTCTTCGTCCATCTCCCCCACCAAAAGGTGTCGGCTGTCATGAGGCTAGGGGAAATTGATTAATTTCTCTCACCAGGACGTTCGATAAGTGTTATTGATGTATTTTGGAATGGGTGAGGGCGATAATCATGAGGGATGAGGTGTGGGAGGGGTGGTGTGGGGAGCGGGAAAATCAAGGGATGTGCGCCCTAACTGCATATAAAAAATAAGAATCCCAACCAGGACGAACCTCTGATCTCCTGATCTCTGATGTTTGTGATTTTAAGGGTGTTGAACATCTTTGGTTCGAATAATTCTAGTTTAAGGACAAGCACTATTTTTTTTGCATTGAATAAGAGGGGCTCATTTTCCCGTCTTCTTGTAAGATTGAGTTTTGGGTAAGGGAAGCCCAAATATGTATGAACATTTTCCAGATACAACTCCCATAGCCAATGCTTCATTACAATCCCAGGTCTACTATATACTATTTTTTCTATCCATGATATGCGTTGTCAGCACACTGTCATATTTGACCAGCTGTTTGGGAGCGGTGACAGACAGTAAACCCAACATCAATGGTAGAAATGCAACATTTTTGGCAGTAGGTATTCTGCAAGTCTGATAGGAACATGTATGGAATGTTTCTGTCCAAGGCATGTGTCAGAATCAATCACTGTATAAGATCTGACAGGATCTGGCAAGGAAATTTTTTTTCTCCAAGACAAGGAACAGAGTCATGCATACAACTCAAGTATTCTTTGCATTTCAATTTTCACAGAGGTGCATTGAAGTACCCTGTTAAGATAGACCGCGAATAATGACCGTTCTCCTGGCCAGCGTTTTCGACCTGGATCATTCTCATAAAAGAAATATAACCGCTCTCAGAGTCTTTTGACAAACCATCCTGTGTCCGCTGTAAGCACCAAATGAGCCAACGGCGCAAACCTAATTCGCTGTATGCAATCGGATGGGCCAGATATTATACCTGCATCTCATAGAAGGCTTGACTACCACATCCAAATCACCCTTTTCAATGATTGTTCCTGGCCGCACTTCCCTCCATCCGATAACAACCTACAGCTTTCTGCCTTTGCCCACAGTTCCATGAGTCATTTCTGCTTGGGCTATGTACGAGATACATCGGCTATGGCAGAGTGTCTGAGTATCAGAAGGAGGTGGACATATCAGAAGAACTGGGGTGAAATGGTACGAAACGTTCAACGATGACGACTCTGGGTCGAAAACGTGTGAAAATGGGTTAAAAAAAAAACCGTATTGGTCAATCACGTGATCGCGAAAGAAAATCGACAGATTACACTACACCCTGCCATTCAGAACACTGACAGCTCTTGTAGAAGATTCGAGATGCCAGTGGTCAGCGCTTATACATTGGTCAGTCAATCAGCAACGGATCCGGACTCCTAATATGAGCGGTGCAAGCCTCCTCTCTTTCATATGCAGCTGAGGGCTTGCACTCTGTCGTTGAGTTAAGTTGAGTGAGCATGTTTATTCGCCGGTGCAGTCCTGGCATGTATTATATGCCATTTTGGTTCGCTTGCTTACAAACGAGTTGTTCTTATAAAAGAGTTCACACCCGACCCTGTGCAGCGTGGCTTTATCCCAACACAGAACCCCATCCTGACATAGAACCGGAACCCAACATGTTGGATAGGGATTAGGCCGAAGTGCTAGCGTTAGCTGACTGTTCACCTATACGAGTTCCCAGGTTAATCTATCCTGGGTCTGCGATATCCCATTCTACTACCTACATACTGGTTTATCTATCTAAAGTAACCCTATCAGTCATCATAAACAATATACGGATGAAGACATCATACACAAGGCAAAATACGTGCCTTAGACCCCCCCAAACCGATGGCCCAGGAGCTGCACCGGGTTCTGCCGCCGATTGACTTACAAGTTTCCTTCTGCCACCACCTCACATTATTTCGAAATGCTCAAACTCCAAAAGCGATAGCCAAACCAAAGAAATTCAAGCCACTGTCCAATGACGTGAGTAGCCCTCCCTTCATGCAATTCCTTAGAGTACAAACCACTCATTACCATCTGCAAAGGCAAACATAACCACCGCTGAGCAAGAACCTATAGTGGTGCTCTCCTATCCCATCACTGCTACCAAGCCACGGGTGACTACCAGTCCCTCCATGACTCTACATAGGCTATACCGTTGTCGTGCTGATCGAAAACTTTTAGGTCGACGTCAGTGCGAAGACTTTGGACGAGGCAATCAAAGGCTTCGCACAAGATGTCAATAATATATCTACACCTGAAAAGTCATATCAAGGTGACTTTCCGGGTGAGGATATTTACCCGGACAAGGATAAGGGCGTTGACCCTCGGGAGAGAGGTGGATGTCAGGGCGACAACGTGCGTGTTCTCTTCTATATTTCTCATTATATGATGGCCCCTTACCTCTTCAACGCTTAGGCGCTATATGAAGATGCTAGTCTTACCACATTTCGCCTCAAGGGCAAGCAAGTTGATTCTCGGGAGAGAGGTCAGTTTGATAATGTTTGTGTTTTCTTTCCATATTCTCGCGAAAACGTATACAACATTATTCAGGAATCACCATATCAGTGTCGGGAGTCTCACTTGAGCTCGTTCAAGGTCTGGCATCCGGCTTCAAAATTTGCAATCGGTGGGAGTCAGAGGGATGGTGTTCGTGTTTCCATCTAGTTTTTTTTTCACTCTCTCACAGAAGCTTATGCTTTCTTGATTGTGCAGGGATATCAGTTTTCAACCGAAAGCATCTCCAAACTTCGCCTTCAAGACTTAGAGGCGCTCTCCCTCGATTTTGGAATCCTCGGAAGGAGTACGCGTCCAAGTGGTGAGGCATGCGTCCCTTCCGGATTTCATTTATCTCACATCGTATTCAAGTTCTTACAGGGTTTAATATTAGTAGATTGCGCAGGCAACGACTGCTCAATCCGCCAGTTTCTCTGAGACCGGGGTGGAGGTGCGATTTGAAGATGGCAGAAGCATATCACCACTACCCCTTCCATCCCCGGTATCATCATTCATCCCAATCCTCCCCATCGCAGATTCGAGTCCCGATTTCGACGCGATGGACGTGGATGAAGATTGGACCTCTTCTTCCTCTTCGCTGACCTCTTCATGGTCCTCTTTCCACGCGCCTCTTCTGATCAGACAGACAGCGACGCGACGAACATCGACCTCGATATGTGGTCGAATGAGATCGAAGCCGTGGAGATGATGGACATCACAGAAGACAGCAATGAGGTGCAGCCACTGCCTGCATTGGAGCGCCCCTGGCACGCATTGGCCAACACATTTTGGAGTACCGCATGATATCAATAAGTATGGGCATTTTTTCAATGAACCACATGCCAAGATCTAGTGGTGTTGCTTAATGGCCAGACCAGTTCAAATGAGTAGTATCCAACATGACTTGGGTGCTT
>QLPG01048189.1:0-14610 GCA_003314385.1 Gomphus sp. MG54 | reverse complement strand
ATCGTCACCAGGGCCTCCTCCAAATTCGTAAAGTCAACGAATCGCCTGACATGAAAACCTCTCAAACTATGTCCTATGGACTCTAATTTTTGAACCCAGTGAATTCCTAATGTCCCCCATATGAAGGTTAGTTTTACTCGTACTTCCTTAAACCTCCATCTAATTCCTGACTTCATTATTTTATAATCACAGCGATTTCTCGATCCTCTACCATGACGCTTGCTTTAATCAACGTCTGTATACTTTCACTCCCGAAGAGTCATATGCCAAAATATCCTGTTGTTAGAGATGCCTTTAGCCCTCCCTGTGAGATCAATTTCCGTCACTCACGATTGGCTGAATTTTCGCGACGCTAAATTGACCAGTACCTGACAACATATGTTGTTCTATTCCAAGTACAACAACAACCTGCAGAATGTAATGGGGTCTAAATCTTGGCCTACTGAACTGTGACTTGCAATAGCTGCTTCCACAGCTGTCTTTGTACGTCTAACGTCAGCATCCCAGTTTCTGATTCGACAGACTCGCTGAACCTTTGTGTCCTCGTAAGCAACTAAAGGTCCGGTTGGCACTTTGAAGCCCGGACAGAATACATGATACCCTGATTTCGCTCACTTGGATTTGGTCTCTTCATGTGAAGCAGAAGATGCTTCTCGTCGGGACGTGACAAGTACGGCACGTATCTTTCATTCTCGCCTAATGAATTGTTAACGGGATGTGTCCCTGTGGACTCGCCAGCACGTTCACCGCCCTTTCACGATTCCCTCCACCAGTGTTTCTCCCTCCCTGGCTGGAACCGAACAATGCAGTCTTGTATTTGTTCCGACTAGGTCGATATGTCAGTGCTCCTTTGGTTAATGGAGAACTCACATGTTGTGAAACCCTGATGGATTAGTATCATGCGATGATCCTTACAGGGGCGAGGGATGAATATTCTGACACCGTCTCTTGTCGGAGAAGTCGATGTTGGAGCTAAGATGAGTAAGCACCGAACGCTACAAGGAATGGATGTCCCGGTCATGTTCGACCGGGACCGTATATATACTGAATGACTAGAACGTAGCTCCTCAGTGAACTGCCCGTTCACTGAGGTGCGTATTCCATTTGTACGCCTAAATACAACGACAACTGATTATACTGTAGTCCGTCTGTATTTAGGTATAGTAATAGTATGTCTCAGTGAACTGCCCGTTCACTGAGTCCGTCTGTATTTAGCTACTGCGCATAACCGCTACAGTCGAGTACAAGGGAAGCATGTCTCCTAGGTCATTTCAGGCGATTCGGTGATTTTAAATTCACCGAGAGACCTGAAATGGCCATGTCTCAAACTATGGACTATTGTTTCTAATTTTTGTTCCCAGTGAATTCCCATTTCCCCCCAGTTAGAGGTTCATTTTACTCGTACTTCCTTTCTATCGTGTTGAGACTCACCCACTTCTTCTGTCTCTTCCATATAATTCCTGACTTCACTATTTTATAATCACAACGGTTTCTCGACCCCCACCATGACGCTTGCTTTAATCAACCTCTATATAAATTCACTCCTGTACAGTCATATGCCAAAGTATCCTGTTGTAAGAGATGCCTTTGGCCCTGCATGTGAGACCAATTTCCGTAACTCGCGATTGCGTGAATTTCGGTAACGCTAAAATGACCAGTACCTGACAACACATGTTGTTCTATTCCAAGTACAACAACAAGCTACAGAGTCGACTACAATAAACAATGAAACTTAATTCCAGGACGAAAACTGCAAAGGACAACCACCACTGGACTACTACTAGCTAACATCCTTTGGCAATGTTTTTCAATTATCTCGTCTTGTATCTAGTATATCCGTCCCACTTGTAGGTCGTACATCTCAGTCCAAAGTGTCCCATGCTCCTGGAATATATGGATCAAGGCCACCAGAATCGCCCGTTTGACCCGGTCGTTGTTGGGAGGGGTGACTTGACGATGAACTCTCTGCATTTGGGAGTACAGATTTTCTGGTTGCCACAAGAGGTAAGTGGTGACTGATCACAAGAACAGTATAAAAAGAACGGGCGCACCGACACACAGGACAGGTACTTTTCATTCGCAACCATGGCAAGATACAATCCTCGTGGAAAGCGTGATTACATGGCAGGGTGACACCAATCAGTGCTTGCAAAGAATCGCTTTCGCTTTGGTGAGTCGATGAAGACGACCGCTCTGCCTCAGATCCAGCGTCGGGGGAGGCAGCCAAAGCCGTATTAAATGGCTCATGACAAATCGAGCAGGAGTCATTCAGGAGCGGATCTAATGCGTGAGGATTATGAAATTCAACATTCCAGAAGGATAGGGGTACTGGGGATGCTCACGGTTCTCTTCTAACACTACCCTAGGTAGATCATCGATTACATTTTCTGGAGCCGGAGGATCAGTTGGATGTCCTGGACCATTCGCCATGAGTTCGTTCAAGATATGCTCTAGAGCTGAACAGAAATCATGGATGTCAATCAGTAACTCAGCAGATATATTAATCACAGTCTCGCAAACCACAGAAAAATAAAAGCTCAGTGAAAAACGGAAATAAGAGATGAAAACAATAGTATTGAGGGCATGAACACAAACCGACGGCTTACATACCTTCTTCGTTGATTGCATAGTCCCCAAACCTCCCAGTATTCATCATCTCGAAAGGATCGAAAGATCCAATTGTTCTGCGAGGATCCCTTCCATACCCAGCCATAGTCGACAAGATGTACGAAGCGAAAAGAGACCCAGGAACACGCCTCGTCTGACTTCCGTCTTGATTGGGAGGGCGTCCGGTTACTGATGTAAGGTAACTTTGACAATGTCAAACCAGCGACAAAAAAATTATGAGGGAGAGCGTACTCAGACAACCGTGGGACAGTATCGTCACGGTGGCCTGAACCACCTTGGCCAAGGGTGTTGGGGCCACCCAGCTGCACAGTCCTCGTCCCGTTATGATCATTTATCACTATACGCATCCCACCTCCACCTCCAGTTCCTCCGGTATGGTGTGGTTGATCATCCCATGACCCAAACACGGTCGACAAAATGTCAAGAATATTCGCCATTCCTCCCACAGGCCGTCCATCCTCATGATCACCTTGTGTTAGGTTAAAAGGATCGCCAGATGTAGAAAGATCGAATGCTCGTGCGCGAGGGTCATCTCTGGGATTGTCCATCTAATTGCAGACAGATGAGCTCACGACTCTGCAAGGTTGATACGTTCGTACCATCTCGACAAACGTCCCTCGACATGAGGCACAGTGTGGATCAGGAGTCTATAGCGTACACTCAATATCATCTATAAATGAGGCGAGTGTGCTGAAAGCACCATAAGCGGTCGCATTTCCGCCTGACACTGGCGAAGTAACATGAGCCATTGTAGGAAATCCGGAATAGATATCGGCCTTACTTGGTGGCAGAACCACATTGGTTCTCTGTTGGCTGACATGGTATCGTAAGATGAGCTTGTACGCTGTATGTAAGTAGATGACAGGAGAGTAGGCAAGGTGGCGCCCACATTATACTAACTCCGATTAGATCCTGTGTTATGTAATGTTAGTCCCTCTCTTACCTACAAACCAATTTAACAACATCCTCTTGTCCCACTCTCAAAGGATTAGGCCATTCATGCGCACCCTTGCGGCCAACATGAATTCCATATTACAACGTTTCTATACACCATAAACTTTTTTTGCATTGTCCCGCGCCTCACTTAAAACTCGTTCCACTGTCCATCCGATCGCATCTCCATTGCTCGGTAATTGTTTTGCAGCTTCTGTACCAACCTTGCATACCCATTCTGCAGTCCATGGTATCATTCCCGTATGAGAAATAGGCAATTTGGACCCGGAAGGCAGATTCCGTAAATCACGATAGATATTGGATGGAATCATATAAGGCGCATCAGTCTCTAATAGAATACGGAGGCCCGGAGCAGGGGAGGAGGTAAGTGCGCGTATTAGATTGGTAGTGTTAAGGTTGCTGGTGTATGTGATTACACCTAGTATAGAGATATTAGGGCTAATGCAATTACAGAATTGTGCTACAAACCAGTTATCCCGATATATAGGTTGGTAAAATGATCGATTAGTCTAAGTGCGAGTTCAGGGCTATCCGTGAAGCAGTGGATATGCATCTCGGGGGACAACGTTAGTACTAGCTGCATGATGATCCACAAATAGAACTTACGGGGTGATCCTTTGGAACGAGAGCCTTGAGAATTTTCTCCGTATCATCTTCAGCCTCGCGGGTGTGAATAGTGATGGGTTTTCCCAACCGCACGGCATGGCGTAGCTGTCGTTCCAAGATAGATTGCTGAATATTACGTGGCGCTCTACTGACTCTATAATCCAATCCAATTTCACCCCATCCAACGCATCGAGGATGTTCCATGGCAAGAAGGCTAGCGTTGACAGGCTGTTGAGCTACAAACAGAATAGAAATAACTAAATGCCTACATCTCGCGTTCAACATCATCTGAATAATGCTCAACTTCGTGCCTTGTATTGAATTCAAACAGGGTGAATTCACCGTACAATTACACTTACGGATGCACACCTTCAATAACCAGTCCTTAGGTTTGTGTCGTCTCCAGATAAAGGTCACTCACCCATGACAAACCAGTATTCCACACCACCCCATTTTTCCATACGCTCATTTTCAAGCAAGGAGGAATCTGCCAGCTCTTTCCACGCTCTTGTGATTGGTGCTTCGCACCAAACATCCACAATGCCCTCTGTCCTATGTCTAGAAATTCCGACATCTTCCTTGGAAGCACCATACATTCCCCTCACGAATGAGAAGACATCATTGTATCTAGCATTCGGATAAAGGCTCCTGTACCTCTGATAAGTTGACAAGAGGTGTGTATGTGTATCGATGATTGGTGTGTTAAAATCTACGGATCGGGAGTGGGGCGGTAAAGAGAGGTATTTCTCATCAGGAATACCAGGTCTCTTCTTCGAATTTCCCATGAATGGCTCTCGAGATGGACGTGAACGACAGAAAGCCGTCGATATTGATCGAGGAAATACCTTTCGCATACGTCACGTGACAGGCATACTTGGTTTTTTCACCATCACAATTCGCCTGAAAAAACATATCATCTTACCAGCGAGCGATTTATCACAATCCTTAAACCAAATAACATCGAAATCATCGTTCATAAGGATTCATGCTTCAAGGAAGAATCCTAGTTGTTTTTCTAAGTAATTATATGGTCTAATACAAGTGCGAGTCAATGGAATCAGTCTTATTTTCTCTGTCTTTGGGAAACATTCATATCGAAATCCTGTATTTTACATATTACAAGACTTATAAGTCTGTTCGGAGGATGTTAATTGGTATTAGTGAACTGAAGACCAGCTACAGTAAATGGAATACAGACACATACCACTAAAGGGAATTCCTCCAAAGGTGTCTTTTGAACAGTGCAAAGCTACATTACTGTCTTGAATTTTACATCACCACCACACTGCAACATCCACTTGTTTAATCATCATCATTCTTGCACACATTCCTACAGGTTCCATCCACCTGTTAAGCCCTAAAAGGTTGCTAATGTTATGTGATCTTGGGTACTAGTGTAATATCACCCTTGAACCCAATTCTGATGGTTTAGCTTGGTCCAATGAGCCAAGCAGATGTAGCTTGGCTTCAATGAACTCTTGTGTTGTGCCCTCCTATCCCTAGTGCCACTGGATTTTGTAAGCTGTTTGGGAGAGGACTGAGATTGTCAGTACCAAATGTAGATGATGGATTTAGAGAAAGAGGATATATACAAGTCTTAGTTGATCTTTAAAACAGAGGATACATACATGATGATGCACTACTTTTATAGTCAAAAGAATGGGGATGAATGACCATGGTATACTGTTGGGGAACTCTTAAGTGGTTGATAGATAGACACAAAAACAGCATGAAAAGACTAAAAGTACAAAAACAACAAGTCCTCTATCGTACAACCACCTTAGCTTAATATTATTAGCATTTGCTTGCTAATAGGCCTTATTTTCTTTCAAATCTTCCTCCTCAAGGCCTTTCCAACCTTCCTGGTGCCTTATAATACTACCTAATACTTCCATTATCCCTAATTCAACTTCTATTAATCACCACCAAAGGTTTGGTCTGAATTCAAGCTCTGCTCTCCAGATAATTAGACTGTAACCAGATTCAAGCCCAGAGCCAAGTTGCCAGTTTCTCCATAGAAACAGACCAAATATTAGCCTGAGACAGCCCTGTCTCATCAATTCAATCTATAGTATAAAGTTGGATTGGTGCGCTTGTGGGCATTTTTGGTCAGCTTTGAGTCAGCATTTATATAAGCTCTTCCCACGATGAAAATTTCAAATTTCCAACACCGCCACGTCATGTGACTGGTTCAACACACGCGTCTCCCTTTCTTCCCCCACCGTGCAGTCCCCTGGTCTCGAGGAAACACGTCGGCGTGTGCTTGGTGCACACCATCTTCGTGTTTCGCATCGCGATGCCTACAAACGTTTGAGCATAACTCACCGTTAAACGACGTGATGCCATGCGGGGGTGACGACCATTTTTCATGCACGTTGTAAGCGTAACTGATCTTCTTCGAAACAGTCGTCGCTCACTCTGTATTCATGTCGGATGCGCACTCAGAGATACAAGGCGCGTGTACCCCTTCATGGCTCACCATTAGGGTGTGCTATATGATTGCTCACTGCCGCAGTGAGAACATTGTGATATGAGTGCGTGCGAAGGTGGGGCGTACATTATCTATTTGGAGATATTAACCTGTTGACCGTCTTACAAAGGCTGCCACCAGGCATGGCACAGCCACCTCATAGGCGGCCGCAGGGCCGCCGTCCTTTCTTGCAAAGGCTGCTGCCATGCGTGGCAGAGCCACCTTGCTGTGCCTTCCGCCCGAAGGGCGGAGCGCAGCTAGTCAAAGGTATAAAGCTGCTCCTCTTTTCTTGGTCAGCATTTGTCAGCATTTATATAAGCATTTATATAAGCTGCTCCCCCACTTTCCCACTGGTCATGTGATGGGTTAGGGTTAGATTTGGTGCATGTGCTAATGCTAAGTATATGCATACAGTGACTCACAAAACTGAGTCAATGTTTGGTGCTTTTAGACTATTCATTGAATAGCTTTGAATGTAAAACATATATGCAAAAGGTGTTGGTGAATTAAAGAAAGAATCTGATCAGAGCTATGCAACCATTAAAAATTATGTAATTCCAATCATGGGTGATGAAGATATGGGCAATTCAAATCAAGGGCCCATTGACTCAGTTTTGTGAGAGGGTATCAGAGAAATAGTAAGTTGCAATTCTAGTACTTGGTATTGCCCCCCTTAGCCTTAATTACTGCCTCATCTCTTCAATTACTGAGTGAACTGGAGCTTGGTATCATGGGCTTGACGGTTAAAGACTAAGTAGTCAGGTAAATAGAAAAAATGTTTGACTGTTGCACCTAAATAATATTCAAGGAATTTCAAAGAGTGAAAAGGTTCTTGAACCACGACTTTGGAACTTGGAAAACATAGTAAAATTCATGAGTAGTTTGCTGAATATATATACAAAATATAGTTAGGAGTGAAGGGGCAACAGAAACATGGAAAAATATGTACCATAATTTGATAGGATGATGAAAAGTAATTCTAGCATAAGTAAACTGGTAGAACTTCATGATAAAAGTAATGGAAGAATAAAAAGCTGTACATGTGTTTATAGGAGAAGGGTGGTGAAGTTTTAGGGATGTGAGGAAAAAAAAAAGAGTATCCTAGTACTACAGTCACGGACACTCAAAGTCCGCTTTGTTAATCCAAGAGAACAGCTCATGTAAATCTTTTAATTTTTACAGAATCAGATTCACACTGTAAGAAGGAGTTGATTTAGCATTTTTTTTTGGATTTTTACTGATTTTTGTAGAGGGTGACCAAATTTTGGGACAAAATTTGTTGTATATTCTGCTTATGTAATTGAAGTTTGGCTGTAACCTTGCTTATATCAGCTGTCTCCACCAGCACAGTGTGCATCATATTCATGTCATGTGCACATCATTGCTGTGTCACATTCAGGTCACATGACATGTAATACTAATGTGTCTCTGGGAAGGGACATTCACAGATACATGTAGTATATAACAAAAGCCATGAACTAGAATAAATAATTGATCAATTTCCAAAACATCTTTTCTCCCTATTTTCTTTGTCCTCTATTTAGAATCAAGTATCTATAGTCTAACAATTCCAAGAAATCTGAGCATCTTAATGGCTGGAAATGAGGCTTATAGTGAGGAGCTTTGAAACCATAGCCTGTAAGCTTTTCCTGGTCTCTGAAAGCTTTCTTATCACACCTTTGGGTCCTGGCTGATTTACTCATCACAGATAGTACTCCTTGGGTTGTTCTGTTTGCAACTTCAATATCTTAAGCATTCTTTTAGCAAGTATATCCACACCTGTCTTTATCTTCTCCATTCTCAATAACTCCTTCTGTATTCTGGAGGGCATCCAGTCAATATCACTATGTTCATCATCTTTGATCATGGCACCCATAGCATTGGCTAGATCCAGTGGGTGGAACCCTGACCATTCTTCTAATGCCTCATCATCTTCATCATCTCCCAGATCAGTGTAATGCTCATACTCACATTGTAAGCTTGTTTTCATTGACTCAAAATGAATGAGGAGCTCAAGATCATTATCATCCTCATCTAATTCAGATCCAAATCTGTTGTCTTCAGGACTTGAGGCAGAATATTAGAGTAGAGTGGGGTTATAAGATGATTCTGTAGGGGCTGGAGATGCTTTGGGATAGATCAGGAGTCCAGATAAGTTTCTAGATTGCTTCTGTTTTTTAGATTTTTTTGGCCAGGCATGATGTTGCTGTAATCAGAGTTTTGGAGTTTAATTGTGAAATAATGTGTTGTTGAATGTTAAATTTTTTATGGAATCATATTTGTATACTTAAAAGCAAGCATTTGGCAAATTTTCAAGATTTTAGGACAAAGTTTAGACAGGTGGCCCATTTTTGGAGGTCAAAATAGAAAAATTACTGAAATCAAGGAATGGGCTTGTGAAAATATCATTGTAATAATTTTAATACATCCATTCTATACTAATAAAGGTATCCTGATAAATTCTGGAGCTTCAGAAATGGCTCACCAAAATAAGCAGACTTTGAGTGTCCATCACTGTAGTCTATATGCAAAGGTTTGGGTCCATTGGATGATTTGTCTCATTTTCATTTTAGGTGAAGTATTAAATTGGAAGATGTTATACTTGATGTTGTTAACTCATTGGATGGCTGGAATGGTGATCCCTTAGCTTAACGTATTTGTGAGTGAATTTTTGCACCTCAACTCGACTTGATTTGGAATGGTTGCTTAACTCATATACACATGATACATGTGTGTCTTGGAGATTTTGGCTGAACTCAATAGTGTGTAGGCTTGTAATAATTGTTGTATTGTTTAATATGATGATGGTGACAGGAGTGGAGAAATAAATGAAAGGAGATAAATGGAAAGTGCTTATTTGTAATTTCAGCAATGAGAGCACAGAGGTAGCAGCAGGGCATAGAAGACAGCCATGAGAAGCAGCAGAATCCAGCACAACCACTAGGAGAAGATAGCACAACCTAGGAGAAGACAGCACAATCCAGGAGAAGACAGCAGATCTCAGAATCCCAGAAGAAAAGAGGAGAAAGAGAGGAGAACCCAGCAGTAATAACCCAAGAGAGAGGTATCAGAGACCCAGAAAGCCAGAAGAGACAGAGGAATGTTATCAGAAAAGCATCCAGCAGGTTGGGGAAAGCTATGCATGAGTTTGAGGTGTGTGAGTTTAAGGCATGGAAGTTAGATTTGAGGCAGTTGTTGAACCAGTTACATGACCTTGGGATACCCTTATGCCACCTTGCCTTTTGAGAATAAATATACCAAATGCTAACCTTTATATTTCATAATTTCAATATTTTTTGAAGGTTGACAGTCAACCTTGCAACAAGCAGAAGCCAACCCCTGACCAGTGTTCCAGATTTGGGTAAATTCTAGACTTTTACTCAATGTTGATCTCAGCTCTGGCTAAACAGTGGTGTAGTGTACAAGAATGGAGCATAGGTACAAAAGGAATACATTCATCTCAATGATTCAATTCATATACAAGCTGATGGCTAATGCCACCTGATAAACATGTCAGAATGTAAAATAAAAAGAAAGGGCACTCATAGGAATGCATGCATTTATCTTGATGATACAATACATATACAAGCTTATGACTAGTGCCACCTAATGAACAACATGTCAGAATATAAAATAAAAAGAAAGGATACAATACATATACAAGCTTATGACTAGTGCCACCTAATGAACAACATGTCAGAATATAAAATAAAAAGAAAGGACACTCACAGGAATGCACACATTTATCTTGCTGGTACAATTCATATACAAGCTGATGATTAGTGCCACCTGCAGCACAGTCAGGATAAAACTAAAAAGAAAGGACACTCACAGGAATGCAAGCAACAGAAAAAGAGAACCCCCCCAAAAGGGAGAATGGAAACAATTGGGGCAAAATGCAGCAGACCGATACACATACCAGTTTAGCTAGTACTGCCCGATGAGCAACATGGTCAGAACAAAAATTCAAAAGAAAGTAGGACACGTACACAGCAATGCACGCAGCAGAATAAGGAAAACCCCCAAAAGAGGTTGGAATATTAAGGCAAAATGCAGCAGACCGATACATATACCAGCTGAGCTAGTACCGCCTGACGAGAAACATAGTCAGAACAAAAAATCAAAAGAAAGAAGGACATGCACAGAAGAATGCGCGCAGCAGAACAAGGGAAACCCCCAAAGGGACTGGAAAAAATTGGGGCAAAACGAAACAGACCAAGAATACTCTGAATTGAGTTTCGCTGATCGATTCCGACGAATCGGACACGATACAGCGAGCCGCGAAGTGCACTAAAGGATGGCATCCAGCGTTTGATCCTCCACATTCCAGGTCCTCACGCGTTCGTCTCTGAGGCCAGCTTGTCAAAGTTTTCACGCATCCGACAGTTTCCTTGATTTCTTTTGTCCAAGTTTTTCATGTTTTCACACGTTTGATAGTCGATTCACTTGACTTCTTCTTTCCAGGTTTTTCATGTTTTCATACATTTGATAGTCGAATCACTTGACTTCTCCTTTCAAGGCTTTCCATGTTTTCATATGTTTGATAGTCAAATCACTTCACTTCTTTTTCCGGTGGCATCATGTGCAATGCTCTCCAGCAACCAGAGACGTGCGCATTTTACGGTTCTCAACTCAGGCTTACCGACCGTGAATGTAAGCACGGGTAACGTCAATTGGATGCGCAAGAAGTGTTGGGATGGGCAAGCTGGAGGATCACACTCAGGCCCCACAAGTCGAGCTTACCTGCTTGGAATGAAAGGATGGTCAATGTCAACGGGATGCACGAGTGTTGGGTTGGGCAAGCTAGAGTATCACACTCAGTCCTCACGACTCAAGCTTACCTGCCACAAATGAAAGCACAGTCAATGTCGACGGAACGTGCAGGGAGTGTTGGGATGGGCAAGGTAGAGTATCACGCTCAGTTCCCACGACTCAAGCTTACCTGGCACGAATGACTCCACGATCGACGTTGACGGAACGCGCGAGGAGTGAGGAGTGTGGGATAGGAATGCTAGAGTATCACTCAGTCTCCACGATGAATTCCAAACCCTATCCAACCATCATCCTCGTTTCAAAAGGAAGTCGGTGGATGTGCCAACAGGCAAGAGAAGGACGAGTGAATTTCTGGTACATCGCTCGACCATTTGTCATCGGACCCAGTTAGGGTCGGAGACTAGGATACTCAGACCGTAGCCCGCTCGCGAGGAGAGACCTGCTTAAATAGACGTCATGTGCGAGCACCGCGGCTTTAGACTGCTGCGTCGTGGTGGTGGTGGTGGTGGTAAGGAAAGGAAATTGATTAAACGCCGATCTAACCTCTTTTATACTGCGCCAGGCGGACCCGGCTTACATATCCATCGGTTATCAATCGCTATATTCCAGTTCAAACTAGGAGGTCCATTCAGCAGGTCCACCTGCATGAGGTAGCTGAGAACTTTGTTTCATTCCTTCAAATGTTTCCAAACTGATGGTGAGATGTCCAATTTTCATGGGTGGACAGACATTCTGTGTGGCCGCAGTGCAGTGAGCTCAAAGTATAATCACGCAACATCATTTTCTTAAACTTCAAATATATCTCTACGTCACATGCATGTTGGGCTTGTTGGATATCTAGTAAGGGCCAGCCGCAGATTGGCACTATAAGTAAGGTTAGTGTGTCTCCATACCAGGTACACTGAAGAAACATACAGCTTCAGCTGTTCAAGATACCAGGAGCAGGTCTAAACATCAGCAGCCTCGAGACACTTTGTGAAGTCTACCAATTGGGTTGATGTAATGAGTTTATAAAATAATTAGTCAGCTCTGGATACACTGCACGCTACCTTTTGCTTGAACTTGGCAGCTGATACCCTGGTTCTGTTGTTGAACGGGCGGTGCAACGGCTTGTTGGGCGGGCTCAGTTGGCCGCAGAGGAGCCGCCGAACAACACGCTAGAGATGCCATGACCAATAGTACCCTGCAGTAGCCTAAGATCCACCACTACAGTCACTAAAGGGCACGCAGCCTCTGTGACTGAGGAAATTGAAGAAGAGTCCGAACTCGCATTGTTCCATGTTGGTACTTGAGTGAGGTTGTTACGCTCATGAAAGTTGAAAATAGCGCGTAGATATGGGAGGAGTTGGTGGAAATACAATCTAATATGAGGATGGTGGAGCAAAATGTTTATCAGAAACACTATGAAACAGACCTCCAGATAAAGAGAATATGAGAATATACGAAGAGGCTAGCCTAAGAAATGAAGAAGACCATTTCCCTGGTGTAAATTGCCTAAATGTGACCTTTTCAGACTATGTGGGAAGCGCCGAATCATGACAAGAAACACAAGATGTAATATATGTCCTTGTAGAGTACAATCAAAGAATCCCAGAAATAGCCTCTTACGTCGAACAATAATGTCCACATTCGTTGACATGGCTGGCAGGACGAGTCATCAGGTCTGACCGTGGCCCAAGCAGAGTTCTTGTTAAAGTCATTCAATAAGCAGCAACATAAATGAAAGACGGGGCGATTCCGTTTGAAGATTGCTTCAATTTCAAGCATTATTGTCGCCATCAAGTGCGGAAATGAGCAGCGGAGTGAACCAGAAGCGAAGCGAGCGCCTGAGTTCACAGCTAATCCCTTGGGAAGCCAGGGCTGAAAAAAGAATTTCTACAAAAGGTTGCTTCTGTGTTCCAAGTTGGAAATATGTTAGGTGATTGATTTCATTTTTCTTGGGTTTCTATCACTTCGGCCCCGTATTCTTATTGCCCGCGCGTTCTCATATCACTAGCGTATTCTTGTCACTCGTCATGATGAATGATAGGTAATGTCATTGTTAGTATAGTTTTCCCCGTGGATTGTTGTACCTGGAAGTTATCTGTGTAATTCAGTCGGTTCCACAACCACATTGATGGCATGCTGGATTGTGATGTGACCAATTGATGTGGCTTATAATGAGTTTTGTTGTTCTTCGGGCATTGTGTTTAATTTATGATTTATTGAATCATATTACTGATTTTGTGTCAATGACATTTTGTAACCAAGCTATCATCATATGGAACCAGTACAGAACTAGCACAGAGAATTGAGTGGTTGCTGCTGAACTTGAAGCTTGAATTTTGCCGTCTGTAAAGCCCATACAGACTCATATACCTGTTTTATGATGTGAGAATAATTACAGTTATTATCACTAGTATGAATTCAGCACCCACAATGGGGACTATCCGTTAAGCTGCATCATTTGATGGTCAGTAGGTTTGAAAAATCCTCGTTATTTCCCTATCTGATAACTCAATATAGATGTGAGCCTTGGTGTAAACTTGAGAAGCCAGGGGTAATTTGAAATGGTTGGGGATGTGACCATTGAAGAAAAGTTTTTCAGTGTAATCGAAGGAGAATGGTATCCTACAATGGAATAGGTCGCGGCTTAGTGACGGCTCAAGGTATATCGATATTATAGAGAACCGCCACTCCTGCATATCGAATCCATGACCATGGCTATTTAGATTGACCGATCTGCGGACCGGGAGATTATGTTCACAATGTGAAGCACACCACTGCGGCCGTTCCATGGGATCCTGAAGCAGTACAGCATTATCAATGAGCATTGTCATGGATCCCTAGGCCTCATTGATTACGTAGATAGTTTAGAAAGACAGTGGAGCGTATAAGGGGGCTATGGATGTGTCAAACATGAAGGTGTCTGCTCGAGTGTTGGTGCTGACTCTAACTCTCTCCGTCAAGGAACTTCTTACATTGGCTGAAAAGTGATGAAGTGGCAGTCAGTGGGACAATGCTTGACTGTATTGTGGTGATAATATGCGATCAGTATTTAACTAGCCACAAAGAGCCCCTCTCATCGAAGAATCCAGAGATAATTATAGCCTTGGAGCATATTGCCTGTAAATTGGTGGAGTTGTTTTCATGTTTGGAGGAAGGGATCAGGGACAGTCCACGTATCCCATGATGGAGAT
>QLPG01047891.1:0-10896 GCA_003314385.1 Gomphus sp. MG54 | reverse complement strand
ATATTAGTAGGAGAAAGCTTGGATGGGCATCCTCTAACAGCTTTTAGGAGGTCAAGGCAATACTTAGAGCAAAGTATACAGATGGTAGCATGGCCTACACCAGTAGAGAGTTGAATATGAGAGGTGGAATAGCTAGGGAATGGCACGGGTCACCCACGGGTCAAATGTGGGTGACCCGCACCCGACCCATGGGAAACCCGAACCCATCAACCCATGGGTTTTTTCCCATGGGTCGACGGGTGTCGGGTGCGCGCCACACCCGCACGCGTGTGGCACGTACGGCGCATATGGCGCGTACGACGCGGACGACGCGTACGGCGCGTGCGGCGCGTACAGCACATACGGGGCGTGCGGTGCATACGGCGCGTACGACGCGTACGGCACGTACGGCGCATACGGCGCGTAAGACGCGTACAGCGCGTACGACGCGTACAGCGCGTGCGGCGCGTACGACGCGTACGACGTGTACGGCGCATACGGCGCGTACGACGTGTACGGCGCATACGGCGCGTACAGCGCGTACGACTCGTACCCCGCGTTCGTCGCGTTCGTGGTGTCGCGTGCGCGTATGGCACTTTCGTCGCGTTCGGGGCGTCTCGTTCGTGTCGGCGCGTGCGCGTACGCGTAAGTTGCATTCGTGTCGGAGTTGACGCCCCGGGTTGGGCCCGGGTCACGGGTGCTCGCGGCTTGACCCGCACCCACACCCAAGGACACCCGACCCGGTGACCCGTGCGGGTTGGCCTGACCCGTGCATTTCCCTAGGAATAGCTAGCATCAAGCTGAGAAAGGATATAGTCAACTTGAACGGGAGAGAGGAATTTCAAGTTTGTTGAAGAAGATTGTTATGGTCTATTTGTTCAATGTTAAACTATTTGTGATCACATGACCCAATTATAACTCCAACATAAGTCAGGTGACCATACAAACCTAAATATACCTCTGATTGTAATCACACATTTGAAGGCAACAAAACTGGTCTAATGAGTCACTGTCAAAAAATTACAATATCTCAACCAATAAAAATTACTGCATAAATATGAGGAGACCAATTGAAAGCTGAGATGCAGGGGTATCTGTGAGAATATTCACAGATTTTATAGATTTTTATTTGGTTCATAAAATTTGGAGCAAGTGAAAAGTGCCAAATGTTGGACTGGTTTTGTGAGTTGCTATATAGCTATGATGTCACCACTACACCATCTAGTCTGTATAGGTAACCTTTCAGGATGACTCATTTAATGAAAACCACTTCATGTTGATTTGACAGAGCCCTATTCAGTTATCAGATTGTCAATACTACTTATAGAGCTTAAGAGGCATCTATTGTCTCAGTAAAAGACTCAATACTTAGAGATATGAATAGTAAGTATATGGGATTAGACCACCCAATACCTCCTCCCCCTCTTCCAATTCTCATGCCATTCTACCATCCATTCTCAATGTGTGTACTTGTGCTATAGAAGCTATGTGTTATGGCCTCTGCCCCCAACAAACCTACATCAGTCCCTATAACCACCCACACCCTTTCTAGGAATTTTCAGACTGTAAAAGACTGGAACAATCACCTTCTGTGATTCCATTACAACTCCGAAGTCCTGCAATCCTGTTACAACTCTGAAGTCCTGCAATTCTGTTACAACTCCGAAGTCCTGCAATCCTGTTACAACTCCAAAGTCCTGCAATCCTGTTACAACTTGTTACATACCATTGCAATGGTTGGTGAATACATGTAACAAGTTGCTGTTTAAATAGTGCCCACAGACTAATGCCAGATAACCTGGCATAGTGGCCTTTTGGCCCAGTTGAAAGAACACATCACTGTGGGAATTTGTTGCCTTTCACACAACTCCGAAGTCCTGTAATTCCAAATTCCCGAGTCCACAACCAAGGTTGTACTCCTTCAACAAGCAATGTACAGGATCACTGTATACCTCACTCCCTTGTTCTCATTTTCTATAGGCCCCTTGTACTCCTTCCTTCCCCTTGTCTTTTAGTCAGCAATAGATAGTATAAGAAAGTAGCTATATGTATATAACCCCCCAGTCAACTGGACTATTTGCCAGTATAAATATTGACTTAGTCTGTGTCCTAAGTTCCAACTCAGTTTCAGTTAACTTTCTGACTTTCCAAAATTAGGGACAGATGATCGAGGAGGGTATAATACATAAGTTGAAGCCAAGTCCCTTCCACCTCAAACACTCAAACAACTAATCATATCTACCCAATACCAGCCAGCCACAAGTCCCCAGCACTTCCTGTCTACTTCTGTCTTTCCATCTGTGAATTCAACCCTGATCCCCTATATCCTCGGAACCTCAACCCCCTTATGGAACCCTTCAGAAAACTCTGGAAACCCTTCTGGAATTATTTGATTAAGTGCCTGATACGTGGATTTAACACTATGTCAACACATCCCTAGTTCCTCTCATATAAGTTCTTGGAAGAGGTCTGTGTGTACATATATCTAGATGAAATACTATACAAGTATCCTCTATTCTTCCACAATATACTCACAACTGGTAGATCCTACTGGCTGTGCTCAAGGTCCTTCCTGTCAGGGGACGACCCTCTCCGAAGCCTGATTCAGGTCCAAAGTCCTATTTCAAACTCCGACCAACTCTGAGGCTAAGATCCCCAAGTCTGAAAGACCATCAAGTGGAAACAGGAATGATCTTAAAACATGGTGAATAGGACCTGGAATAAACACCCAAGCTTTGGACTTAGTACCAGGAAGTTGGCTTTACAAACTCCAATGTATTGATTTGTAAGCTAGTGCATGGACCACTTACATAAAAGGTATAAAAGGGGTTCACCAGCAGCAGATTCCTTAGACTTTCCTCTTTGGATTCCCCCTGCTTAGGTGAGGGCCCCACATGTATTTAGGTAGTAGTTATAATTAAGACTTTGGATTCACCCTGCTTAGCTTGCCTCTGAGACACCTCCAAGAGGCTGCAAGAGGGTTGCCCTTACACTTCCATCTCCTTCTATGCATAATTATAACAAAATATAGTCCTTCCTAAGCATATGCAAACAGCTCCTCACTAGAATGCCATATTTCATCCACCAAGATCACCCCTTTTGCAATGATGCACCCTGTGCTCATGTACCCTGAGGGTGAGGATGCATATAGTTTGGACAGGTGGCCTGATGTGAGAGATGAGGCTGAAGTTAGTGTGGGCATAGCAACAGGAGAATAATGTAGGTAAATGAGCAATGTGCTACAGTAGTTCAGAGATTTATTTTAACAATCTAAAATGTTATTCTCCTCAGTGAATGTCAACCACTGTAATTTTTATTCAAATATACCTAAAATATTATTCTACATTGAAAAAGAAAGAAAATGAGTAACTATATTACAGTAAATATTACATTTGGCTCACCTCCTCAGTGATTCTCAACCACTGAGGAGGGGCGCATACCCGGGTGGTGTTTCACCCGCATATAGGCTTGAGCCGGCGCTAGCTTGGTGAAGGGCCAAGTTACCGGTCCCTTCCCAGGGAGCCGGCCACACGCGTCACGTCGAGCGGAAGCAAATCCGTACGCGAGCGTAAGTAATGTTCATAGTAAAATAGAAATAGCTTGCTCAATTTTGAAGATAAAAATACAATTAAATGAGGGAAAATATTAGAATGAATTTCTCACAGGTTTAAACCAAAATAACTGAAAAATAAGGAAATATTGTGATTGATGTTCTCAAGGAGTAGAGTGCATATATGCACCCCGCAAATAACCCATACAGACACCAGCCACCGGCAGTTTCAGTATCAATAGCAGAGATTTCAACAACGCATACATGAGATATTCCACCAGCTCGTGCCTAGATATATAGCCCCAAACCCGGATACTACCTCTCTTTTCGTTTGTTTGCTCCAAAATGCGGGCCGACTCTGATGCCGATGAGATCGTAGAGGATCCATCCCGCTCTATGTAAGTCTTTGTGTTGGTTCCTGTCCCTGTCCATCAGCTTGTTCAGGGATTGCCTCTTCCTGCCGATTCATTTCCTTTTACTTTCCGCGTCATTCTCGTCATGCTCCGTTGAAGTCTCAAACCCTCAAAACATAATCCTAACAATACCAAATCCTCCTTCAATATTCCCACAATCACATAGTCATTTCAAAGATCTTCCGACAATAAAATGAGCCCTCGAGGTTAATCGTGTAGATGTTTCATGAAATTTTAAGATATCTAAGGTGAATCCTAAAGTGCTATTCGAATTCGTGGCTCTGAACTACTCGTTTGACATTTTCCCCAAAACATGAAATTGATTGATTTTCATACTATGTGTACTGCTGGGCATAAGGCGTCTCTGCCTTGCATCCGAAATATTGCTCAGAATCTAAAGATTTTTCTGAGCTGACGTGTCCATTGCACATGTGAAGAGGTATTATTCTTGTCATGACCTTCGACTCTTCGAGCTTTGAATCAAAGTAACGGCGCGTAGCACTTGTGTCATCGTCTTTTAGATATCAACCCGGGAGATAAAAGATAGATGCTGGATATCACTTTGGATATTGAGGATAGCATAATGAAAGAAGACGAATAACTAAAAAAGGATGAAACACCATTATTGTGCCTGTTGAATTTCCCCTGAAGCAAGCAGTTCGAATGCGGGTGATGGTTATTAACTATTGCGTAACTTATGGTGCGAACTCGCAATATTCCAAACAGTGCTGTCTCCCAATTTTCCCTTTATGAATGATTTTGTGTGAAAGACCAGCTGTAACATCTGGCATGACCATGAAATATGGTAAAGTCAACTGAACATATGACAAATTCAAGATTTAAGTGTGGACTACCGAGATGCCGAGAGGAAAGCGATCCTCACTCTAATTAAGCGGAGAAACTCCTTCCTCATTCACTCATTATTGAAGTCCCACATACTTTTCAACTAGCCGATGTACTAAGCTAGACAAGCTGCTCAGTCGTTAAGTGGGAATGCGACTGATGGAAGGATACTAATGATTTCATACTGGTTTGAGGTGGAATTCGATAAGGAAATTGATGTGGAGGAGTTATGCACGTCATAAGTGGAGCGTGTGTGGACATAGGTGGAGAATATATGGAAGTGTATAGCTATAGACCCAGTACTGACATTTTAACAGCCAACCATGTGATCGCATTTTGAAGATGTTGGAAACAAGAGAATTCGGCAAGACTCTTTTTCGGCTCGGGAGTTGTGGAAGGAGATAGAAGATCTGGAGAGACTGTAGACCAAGCACCGGAGCATCAAAGATCCTAGACGATGTGGGAAAGGTAGTAACCGGACGGCTATGATATAGTGCTGTCATGTGTTTTCTGAATAAAATATACACCTTTTTCCTTTTCAGTTTGGAGCTAGCGTGGTTTCTAGAAATGGGTTGTTTCATAACAATGGCGTTGATGTTCGGTGGAGTAAGTTCTCGGCAAAGTTGTGAGCATACAAAAACCAACGTGTTGTGGCGACCGATTGATGAAACTGTCGTTTGGCTAATTCCGTTAGGCGTCCATCAGGAACTAGGAAGAGGTGGATTTGAACTGTGCAGTGAAGACAAGCGAGCTGAGCATCATCGGTTTGATGGTAACAGACGGGTCAAGGTTCTGGCAACGTCTGGTTATTTCAAGTACTTGTTATCATTTTTCATAAATGACTTCTGTCGCGTTGTTACCTCTACATATTATTGATCATCATGTGGTACTACATAACATCTTTTCCCTTCAGCCATGATTCTCATAAAGCTTGTACATTCTGCCTCTGTCCATCAGCCTCTCATTCCAACGCACAATCTAGTCCCTCTCAAAATTCACTTGACTCATGTCTTCTCAAAGGAATAGTCAAGTCCTCATACAGCAGGCAACAGATTCGTGAGTACTCTAAACTGTTCTATGTCGAAGAAATTTATGAACCCGGACAGTTTATCCAACACATATGTCGAGATTGCTGGCCTTTGTAAGTCCAGAAGTAATTTTATATGACCCTTGTTGTGGTCTTACTGTTTCAAAAAGCGCTTGTTATATATGACACATTCCTCAATCTCCGATATGAAAGCAAACATATCTGGAAAAAACAGTTTAGATTAGGATCTGTGTTGTATCTGTTTGCTCGCTATGGAGGTGTCATCACCCTGATCACATTCCAAGTAACCGGCAGTCTCCCAATCCCAGCTATCAAGGTGAGCAGTTCTATGCCATGGACTGCAAACATTTCACATTGATCCAGGTCTAGTAAGACTCTCATGATGTTGAACACAGAATTTAATGTCAAAACAGTCTATGTAATGCCTTCGTTCGCTTTAATGATGGTATTGGAATTCTAGTCCTTATAGGAATACAAGGTGACGACGGCTCCAATTTCTCACTCAATTGTTTATCTATTTATTCTACCAGGGCTGTTAATGGCACGGGCATATGCAGTTTCCAAGCTCAAAAAACTGACTCTTTTTGTGCTTGGTATCTTGTTTATCGGAAGTGTTGGGTGTTTCGTGGTATGTATTTCATATTTTCACTTTGTCACGACCAAACTTGTACTGCGCTTTGTAGTTTTTGTCAGCAGTAAACAATTGTGCACCGACTGATACGGAAGTGAACAAGTTGCGATTGTGAGTAATGTTGATTGGGTTTCTTCACATGCTTATTCACATAATTTTCAGAAGTGAGGCTTCCCTCATTTCAATTCTGTTTTACTTCTTATGCATTTTCCAGTTGACACCATCAATAATATACTCTTCATTATTTTTGACACAGTAGTTGTTGCAACCATACTTTCCAATTCCTTTGTAAACCTGAAGCAGTTGAGAGAGTTCCGAACATTCAACACGAAGTCATTAAGTCAGGTTTTGATCGAGCAAAGTACGTCTCCCAGCGCTATCATTTATCGCAGCTAATTATTATCAAGGTCTGCTAAGATACGGGTACCTATTTTATGAAAAAAAATTTTTTCAATGCTTCGTCTAATCTACAGTCAGATTTATTCTAACAATAGCACTAACCAACACCATCATCACCAAGGTATTTCTTGATTTCATGTTGCATACAGTTATATAACCAACAAGTGACAGGTCTTAAGAGTAAATGCTGTGTTAGACATGACTGGTGTGAATTACAAATTAATCAAATGTCAATAGCCTAGCATTGCCAACATTCTTGCTCCTGTGCAGGACAGGTCAGAGCCCCGAATTGCAACCATTTGGAGTTTACTGACACCCCATATAGCAGCTCTATCATCATCATCTGTCGGATTCATTTGGACCTCCTAGAGAAGAATTCACATCCCAACGACACCACGCACTCCTCGTCCCATGCCATAGGCAGCTTCCATGCAGCTACGCGACGGATACACAATTCCATTATGGATGAATTCAGTGATCGGAGTCTCACCGAGTCGATTGACACTGGAATTCCCTCGTCGGACCAAATAGAGCTCGAGGATCTTCCCGGGTCCAACACAGATCGGATTGATCTAGATGAGTATCCATGGGCCAGCAGGAGCTTGGGAGAGTTGGAGAACACGGCTCCTGCAGGATCGCAACATTCAGGCAAGCTTTTTTGCGTTTTTTTTTTCAACTGTGGCAAGTTGTGACAGTTTTCTGTGATCATTCAATCTTGCATCCAGATGTGGTTGAACATGTGTAGATGCGTTTGACAGGGGATGACCCTTCATTATTGGAGGAAAAGAAGCAGTATGATAGCATTGACTGCGAGCTTAGGATGATATCTCGACTGATCGTTTGTTATATATATAGCCGTCTATACTGCAATTACAGCAATAATTTATACCAAAAACCTCGCTCAATTTTGTCTTATGTAGGCTTTCTCTAAGGCAACGAATTGGTTCGACGTGACAGAGATCCAGTTCACGCACCCCCGGGGCAAGATAACAATATTCAACATTTACAACGACTGCAAGCACTCGGCGACACTGAGGGCCATCGACGGATTTATTGACTCAGAATGGGATCATATCATGCAACCTAAGATAGATTCTATGGTGTGGTGTGGGACTTCAACCGGCACCACCCTATGTGGGACGAGGAGAGAAACAATCATCTATTCATAGCGGAGGCGACCAGGGCCACAGAAGAGCTGATCTCTCTCCTAGCAAACTATAAGATGATTATGCCGCTGCTGAGGCGCCTGCCAATCCTACAGTCTATGGCCACGAAAAACTGGACAAGGGTCAGCAATGTATTCTGCACAAATAACATTGCCGACTCTATCATCACCTGCGATACCGCTCTGGGTAGGAGAGGAACTGGCACCAACCATGTGCCTGTCCTCATGATGGTAGACATTGAAGTAGAAGTCAAGAAACTGGAGCCATTCCACAACTTCCGGATAGTGGACTGGAATGACTTCAGGGAGCAGCTGGATTATCAACTTGAGGCGGTGCTGGATGCAAGGGAGTTGGACACTATAGATGAGTTCAATGAGATGGTCAACATGCTAACTGTTGTTATTCAGGACACCATTAAAATGGCTGTGCCATTGTTGAAGCCAGTGACTCATTCACACTGGTGGTGGGACCAGAGACCTGCCAGAGCTGAAGAAGGCAAAGAATAGGATAAATCATCAGTCTTACATGCACCAAGCCTCTCCTGATCACCCCTCTCATGAACAACACAGGGATATAAGCAAAAAGTATGGCAAAGCGATCAGCAAAGCCAAGGCACAGCACTGGGCTGATTATCTGGAGGGCCTCAATCAGGGGTTGCTGCAGATGGCAAACAGATACCTGACCAACCCAGCCACTGATGGAGGGATGTCTCGGATTCCCTCGTTGTGTATCACAGACAGTAATGGCAATGCACATACAGTGGAAACCACTGAAGAAAAAACCAGGGCCCTTGCAACAGCCTTCTTCCCACCCAAGCCAGCTGAGTTACAGGTCCCACCAGACTATGGCTATCCAAAGCAGGTGAACCATATATTGCAACTACAGAAGATCAGCTCAAGCATCAGCTTTGCAAGCTGAAGCCACACAAAGCTCCAGGGCATGACAGAAAACCAAATGAGACATCCTCACTAAGCATCTCCTCTGTATATATTGTGTCACTTTCACCCTGAATATCTGAGACAATTGGAAGTCATGGATCACAGTTGTACTTAGGGAATAGTGTGGGTTATGCCAACCTGCATGGGTCACTGGGTCAGGTGTCCTTGGGTTTGGGTGTGGGTCAAGCTAAGAGCACCCTTGACCCAGGCCCAACCCATGGTCAACTATGTATGTGTGTATGTATGAAATGCACCTGGGGACTTGCTCCTGTTGTACATGTGTGTGTATAACATGCACATGTTGCATGCACACATATTGTTAGATATCGGTAATGCTGACGATGCTGGTGGGAATCAGCCAAGTCCTGCAGACTGATTGGGGTGGCTTGGCTTCAACATACTCATGCTTTACGCCCTGCTCTTCCATGCATGCCACTAATTTGGACAGAAGAAAGACTCAGGAGAGTGACAAGAGTGTTGGCCTGAGTAAGGGACTTCAGACAGGAGAAGGGAGGACAAGGAGGTGAAAACCAAGTCGATATTCAGAGTGAAGAACTATTTACATATATTTACTACTTATATAGGTTAAGCAGCGAGATGTAGAATAAGGAATGGAACAATAAGGTATGCAGAGCATGTGGAGGTATTGTCCACAATGATCAGAAATAGAATAAGGAATGTGGACAAGAATAGAACAATGAAAATAAGATAATAGAAATGTGGCCAAGAATAGGATAATAGAAAATGATTGAATATAAAACAATAGGGTTGTGTCAAGTACACGTACCCAGACCCATTTATTCGGCAGTGCTGACCGAGCAGCCATCCTATGTCCCTGTCCAAGTGTCCACACCACATGCATATCACTTGGTACACCAGTCTTGGCTTGGCACATCCACCACCCACACTCCTTGTCCTCACCCCTCACATACTATGCACCACTCACCATCCATTAATCCCCCCTCATTCCTCAATCCATCTCACCTTGGGACTTCCTGTCCTTGTATTATCCTTGGCCATGGCCCCATTGTTTTATAGCCTGGCACTCTCCATTGTCCTATCCCTGGCCACATTCGTATTATTCTATCTTTTATTGTTCTATCTCCATTTACATTCCTTCATTCTAATTTTACTCATTGGGGACAATAACCACATGCTCTGCATACCTTGTTGTCTCACATTCCTTATTCCACATGTCGCTCCTTAAATCTATATAAGTAGGGTATGCATGTACATATTTCCTCATTCTGGGTATTGACTAGGCTTAGGCCCTTCTACATTCTCCTCTTCTGTTAAGTCCTCGACTTGGGCCAGCATCGTCAGCATCCTCCTGAGTACCCATCTGTTGCAAATCGGTAGCACACATGGCAAGTAGGGTGCAACGCACAAGTACGTTGAAGCCAATGCCACTACTCCTGGCCTGTAGGACTTGGCCATTGTCCATCTGACCTCTCGGAAGTCCCAAAGCTTGACAGGTTGTGGCCAAGGATAAAACAATAAAGAAATGTCCCAAAGTAGAATGGGCCAAGAAATAAAGGATAGACAGAGTGGGGATTAATGGATAATGAGGTGGGAAGAGTGGATGAGGGATAGGAATGAGGAATGTGGATGGTGAATATGCCAAGCCAAGACTGACGTACCAAGTGACTTTGTATGGAATGGTCACTTGCATGTGGAATTAGACTGATTATTTGGTTGGCACTGCCAAGTTACTGGTGACAGTAAAGCAATCAATCTCAACCATGTTACAAATTCAACTCCAACAGTGCTCATCTCATATCACCTTCACTGTCTCCACATCACACAGCCAACCATTCTATTCAGTACTCCAATCTTCAGACTCCCTGTTAAATCTGTGTGTCAGTGCTTAGCTAGAGGCTTCTGGAAGGGTTTTTGGAGGGGTCCAAGTGGTTTCCAAAGGGGGGTTTG
>QLPG01047648.1:1177-12023 GCA_003314385.1 Gomphus sp. MG54 | reverse complement strand
TAACCCTAACCCTAACCCTAACCCTAACCCTAACCCTAACCCTAACCCTAACCCGAACCTAACACTAATTCTAACCAGCCAGTAACTGAGCTGTCGCGATCTTTTAGCGCTCAATAGAGCATATGCGATGATCTGCATAGCGTTGCTTACGTCATTACGTAAGCAATGTACGCTCGAGCGGGTACAAGTTAACCCTTGTACTCGAAAAAATTGAGTTTGAAAAGGAATACAACGCGTCAGTGACGTGGCAGTGACGCTGCAGCTACGCTGCAGCTAACCTGCCACCGGTATCTAGAAAACTTAATACAATTAGCCTAATTGTATTAACCCAGGGTTATAAAAGGGCTGGCGTATTGTACTGAAGAGTAACAGACGAAAAAGTTCCATAGCACCCCGCGGTGCTTGGCTTTCTACTTTTGCGCCTTCTTTAGTATAGTTGGTTGTTGTGCCCCGTGTCCCTAACCCTAACCGACGTAGCACCCCCCAGCCAATGACCGTACTACTTACAGCCTCTACTTCAACCTGGACCGGCTCTCGCTTTCTGCCGGTCCCCCTATCTTTGAGGGATTGGCCCTCTAGTGCCTCCCCGGCCAATACTTTTACACCCCAGTCCTTCTGATATGCTCCCCCCTTTTTGATACTCAGACAATTCTATAGCCATGTATCTCGTAATAGTAGTGCACCATAAGCGCTTAGCGCTTCGAGCACTTTAATTGATCTCTCTCTCTCTCTTGGCCAAGCCTGCTTTCCCGACTTCTTCCAACCTCGTCTTGGAAATACCATTAGCTCCCGCTTCCAAAAAGAATAAGCCTCATGACACTTATCACCGTCTTTTCAGCACCGCACCACGTTGTGGATATATTCTCTGCACATGTCCAATGACATCAGGATTCAAAATTCTGACTACCCGTATCATCGAGCTGGATATGCATTGGGACGAACCTCCTGCGGTGCTAGTGTCTGAACGTGTGCGTGACCCCATAAATGTGTGATGTCGAAGCACCACTGTTTCTTGTTTTACTCTGTGTCGTGTCTGATAGAACACTGTGATTAGCATCAAGTGTTTCCTCGTAATGTGCAACATTTCGTCAGACTATGGAGTTAAACTTCGCATTGCGCCGCTTGTTTTTTTTTTGTTTGATACATCTCTCATTCCTGTTTCACCGGTGCCTTTGTTGCTTGTTTGATCTCTGTCAATTCTCTTCCTTGCTTCTCTTTCGTGCACTCTTTCCCTTGCCCCCATCCACATCACCTTTCAATGATCGTTGCATGGTTATTCTGCACACTCCATTACCTTATTCAACACTTCTTGGTACTTCCCTTGCTCATTCTGCTGCTCCCGACTCTTGACCCGTAGTCCATCTTCTTCATTCTCGAATACCTACACTCTACTCTACATTTGATATAGTTCTCTCTGAAGCTCTTGCTGCTCTTATCATTCCCCTTTCGCCTCTGTCCCTGCGGCTTCCTACTGCTCTTCCATTTTTTCATTTTCTCTCTCTGTCCCTCCTACCGCCTTTACTTGTTTCGGCCGGCAATTTTCTTCACTCTTCTACCATTGGTATCGAGCCTACAATTTTCTTCTTTCTGTTCTGCGTTGTCTTTACCGGTCACCGTCTATTTGCTCTCGTCTTCGCGTCCTCGTCTGAACGTAGGATTGCCATTGAAATCCTGTGGAGATATCCAAAGAACAAACCTGGCATTGCGGGATACCTGGCCCAAGAAGTTTTTTTTTGTTCTACCAAATCGTACTAATCATATGTTGCCACCTAATTTTTGCGAGTGCAAATCCAGGGTTTCAAAGGACTGCGCGAAGAGTCTCAGCCTCTACAGGGTGTCATGTCAGTGGGATGGACAAGGCGCTGCCCGAACTGGTGCATTAGGGTAAATAGAACAGGTTAAATTTTTTTTTGTCAAATGTTTCAGGCAACCTGTTTCTCCATCCGGAGTCGGGAAATTTTCAAATGCAAGTTTCCATTTGCGGGTCTCTTAAACTTGGATTGAACTTGTTAATATCGAACTGCGTGTGCATTAATCCACCAGACAGACTCCATCTTGAATTCCAATCAAATCCATCCATACTACCCTGAGTCCCAGGAGGAAAAGTTGTACTGCGCCCCCCACAGCTCTTACATTTCTGCTTTTGAAGTCTTCTCATCTTTTGTGTTGTTGTTCCCCTTGTTCCTAACCAAAACCCTAAGAAGACATTGAACTAGTCAACCCAGCCTATAGACCTGTTTTTTTTTTGTCTCCGCATATGATCGGTATCAATACTCTTAACTGCAAACAAATGTAGAGGGTAACCACAGGACAGATAAAGGAACTTTAGGACAGAGATGATCCAGAGCCGTAGTTAGTGTGACGTTTAAAGCACAGTCGTTCATGGGCTAGCCTGTAGTCTTTGCGAGCGAAGCGCTTGCAGCTGTAGGGAAGAATTGCCAGCCGAACACCAGGCCGCCTAAGTTTGAGACTCACCAGAAACGACACACATAATCTAGGCCCAAGGGTTCCTGTTCTGGCGTGCCGGGCAGCGTCCCCTTTGTGTGTGAATGCTTGTCCGCTGGTCGGTCTATTAGAAAAGCCATTTGTGCTAGACAAGAAGGCATACCAAACACATATATAGTTTTTATGATTGACATACGATGAGTAGATTGATTCCATTGGCCCGTTCAGAACGCCATCGATGTTGAATATTTTATGACTAAGCTCCTGCATGAATAACGGCAGGAAGAGAATTAGTATCAAATGATGTTCGCTAAGACTAATCGTGAACTTCACTACATCATCTCTGGTCAGAAGCAGAAGGTGAATGGTGCAAAGGTACTGCAGCTCATAGTTTTCGAGCTTCTCATCAATAGGTGGTGGCATCGGGATATTTGACTCTTTTTTTTTACTATTATAATTGATCATCAACAGCGTACTAGATGAAATTACAGAAGCTCATCTTACCACTCCGGTGAAAGAATCTCTTCGACCTCAGTGTCCTGATCATTTGGTACATCTGAAACTTGAAATTGCAGACTGCAACCCGCACTACAAAAATTTCCATTCAACCAGGGTTCCTTGGAATGCATAATCAGGCTTACCAAACGATCCAGCCTTGATGGGGGATCGCATGGGAATTCATTTTATGACATCTTGGACAAGACTCGCTAGACCTCATATCTTTCTTGCGCAAAATAATACCCATGTCGAACACCATTCCGGGCTTTACCATGCCCCACCAATCTTCCCGCTTTATTATTCGCTTGCCTTCATTGCAAGACATGTGGTAGCTTCTCCGCTGCACAAGTCGCTCTCCAGGTTGACCACGAAAGTACGCTTGGATTAAACGGTGCATTTCCTGCCTCATATAATGAGGTATTGTTTGATTAGACATGGAGGACGTAAAGGCGTACTTCCCACATCGTGCAAGCCTGACATGGTAAGATCCACGCCCGTCCTAGAGCATCGACTAACTTGATTGCGTTGTCTAGCTAGGGTATAGTATATGCACCCCGGTACCTAGCGAAGAATCTCAGCTCGGTCCATTAAAGGTTGCAAAACGCATGAAAATATCGCACGCTGTGTTCGGTGCGCCGAACTTCTTTGCTGGCCGTCCAATCAGCATTCAGGTTTCGGCATGGAGGGCGATTGAACGAACATGATGTGCGACAGGATCTCGTTGGCGTATCCAGCAAGCTTCCCTTGAAATTTAATGATATCATTCCTTCCCCACAATGCCCCCCAAATATTTCTGCAGCTATTGAGGTTGTTGCAGAATTTTTCTGTTTCTCCACGGCAACGTCTGGCGGATTCAATAATACAAACAGCCATCTCAGAGTCCACACACGCGAGTATAATTTCGAGCGTTTTGAGCTCATCTATCAAGTCTTTGCAGTCTTCAACGGAGCCAGTGTTGTGCACGAGGGACTCTGTGATTGTTATAACAACATCTGTCAAGTCGCTCTTCATGCACCTTTGAGGTCGGTGATCATGCTCTAGCGCCGGTGGATATTCCGCTTGTTCTAACGGTGTCCCTGATCAACACGAGAGTTAAGAACGGCTGCAAGGAAACGTGCCTTCGTTACACGTGGTAGGGGTTGTGTTGATATATACATTCTGCAGCCGCACATTTCCGCGAGCATCTGCAAGAGAAAACGTAAATTCCTCAAGAGGGCCTGACTCTTATGTAACGCTCAACGAGAAGACATACAGACACGGACATCGCCAAGAATATTAGTAATTCCCTGTGCTGGCACTCGTGTGCGATCCTCCATAACACTACTGACTGGATTTCGGTTCTTCCACAGGAGGGACGACAACTGCGTTCGAACTTCGGTGATGGGAATGTTGCAAGTTGAGCGTGATAAGAGTCGTCTAGAGTCTGAGAATGCTGCAGAAAAGAGTCCAGGCGGTTACGGCAAGTATTCTGGAATACTCGCGGGCAACTCTTGATGGTCTTGTCGAGTACCTTTTACGTCAACGCTGAGCAGCCTGAGGTTCAATACCCAATGTTCTGTGTATCCACAACCACAGCCCTGTAAACTGTAGAATGAAAGAAAGAGGATGCAGATGTGGAGATACTGGTTGCTGAACAGGACAGCACGAGGAAGGGACATGTCACAATACACAGCCTTCCACAAAAACGTAGCATCCCTTGTGTCTGATACACCGCTCCTGTCTTGTGGTGTCGCTTGTGCTTCGAAAGATCGACACTTCAGCCACAGCGGAATCAATGCCCCGGGGCAGTGCGTGAGGAGAAATATTCATATCTTGCAGGCCTAAAACTCCCTATTTCTACGCAGAGAAAAACAAAAAACTTGGAATGATCAGCCCATGTCATCATATATTAATATGATTTAGATGGCTCATATGGGAAAAATCTTTCCAAATTCTGCACATGCAGCCACTCTGTTGAGAAATCTCCTGGAATCCTGGAGATAACTGCCAGGAGGATTCAAAGGATAACTGTTGATGTGGATGCCATAGAGGAGCATTTGGAAGTTTATGAAGCTGCATTGGAGCACTACCACCACAAGCCCGTCATTTCCCAACGTGCGAGTCATCGAGGCCGCCAACCTCTATCTAAATTTCCATGTAAACCAATATCCCACTTCCAACATTCTTCAATGCTTGATTATCCAAGTTTCCGCTACGTGGTCTGACATCCCCAGTGCTGAAGCGGCGGTGGCAGAAGAGGAGGAGATGGTCGTGGAGGAGGTGGGGAAGGGGAACCAGAAGCGGGAACCAGAAGGAGGACCAGAAGGAGGACGAGACATGAGATCACGATCGAACAATTGCGAGTAAAGTCTTGAATAGGCCTCATGAGTCGAATGTTTGGCAAACTAATCTTTTACGTCCTTTTTTCTACAAATTGCATTTCATTCAAAGTTCTTGTCTGCTGAATAGACATTTGAACACAACTTGACATTTGACTGGCTGTCGATTTCTCCCATTCAAGCCTTGCCAATGTCTATATTCAGCCTTTCTCAACCTGTCGCCAGCTCTAAATAACTTGATCCATTATTCCATCAACAGTCGGGAAGGATGAAGACCTCACAAAGGTGACCTCCACCAAAGTGCCGCGGTTTGTGTGAAGCAGGACCAGTCTACGTGATATTCCCGATCTTGGAATAATTTTTAAGATCTTCAGTGGACTTGAACCTCCTACCAGCGATGACCTCAAAGTTGTTTCCAGCTTTTTATGAACATGGTATGCGCTATAATTTGATTGTAGCAGTTTTCAGGGGAACCCCTGAGATTAGGCCGTGACCGATGCCACACCGACCGAGGTCCCTACCACCGACTGAGATTCACTCAACACACCATTGGGCACTACCAAGATACACACTGAGTAACCATTATTGTCAGCAGCCGCCATCAGCGGACGTCTAGTTTTACGTAGAAGGACAAGAGATATGGCAATGAGCGGAGCATCAGTGTGTTTGAGTGTTAATTGCTGAGTATTGGGATGAGATCAAAGATCAAGCCTCAATTCTCCTGTAATTGTAATCCACCCTCCATGCTCGACACACGATTCGATTTGTCCGTCGATTTGTCTGTCAAGGTGGCTTGATATAGACGTAGGGGAATCTCGCCAATATAGTGTTCACTAAAGTAAACTTTCAGCTCTAGTTCCGGAAATAATCACAACCACTTACTCCCCGAAGCCGCCCACAAAATAAACGCTCTAGGGGTGCATTGCAGCTAAGACGGCACCAAATTTGAGACTGCTTACCACAGGGTCAAACCGGGCCCAGAGAGACTATGAAAATAATGGTTTAACGATGAGAAATAAATATCAGAAAAACAGGGTGGCAGCACCAAATGTGGGGAATCTGGTTCATCAGGGAGCCATTGTATCGCATCTGGGTGTGCCTTTAGATAACAGTCGCGGAGACTATTATCCACGACGGCGACATCCTGAATTACCGACACTTTACCCATAAGTGAGACGCGGGCTTGGTTTGCCGACGGACGTGGCATGTGCCAGACAGAAATGGACGCAGCATGTGCTGGGGAGCCTAGTATGTTCTGGCTGTGACGAGAGATGGGCATGAAAAGGAGAAGCAGGGATCCATTTGAATAACAACTATGGATAAAAAGAATGAACTAAGATGATTAGAGAAGGAGAGCATATGGAGAAACCTAGCATAGTACTCTTGTAAAGAAAATGGCATCCCTATCCTCGAATGATAAATGTCGAAACAGCAGGGAGTCAAAACACAACTTACCTGCCAAAGCAGGGTGATTGGCAGGGTAGCTGGTAGCCATTGTTCCTACGGATGATTCAGTGAGCAGCCGACGAGCGATGTGTGCTATAGGCGTCTATATCGGCTTCAACATGTCGCGTATGAATAATGGTTAATACCAGCTTCATATACTGTTTCATCTCGCCTGATGAAGGCAGCCGACACAAAGAAGATGGGAAGGCAAGCAAACCACACCAGGAGCATAGTAAGTCACAAATACGTGACTGTGACTCGCAGGCTGCACTCTGATGCTGTTGCTCAAGTCCTGACTGCTTGATACATTTTACTTTCAATTCTTATGGCAGCAAAGTTCGCACTCGACATATCGCATTCAGGGATCACCAATGCCATGGGTCGAGGCGAAAACAACCACCATCCCCACTCTCACGAGTGCTCAGCCGAGCAAACAAAGAACTTTAAAGGGCATCACCTGGACGATGAAGACGATATGATCAGAAAAGCGGCTGCCGTTGCGACCTGTAGACCTCTTTTCGGGGAGTTACTCTCTCCTGTCAGCCATTATCTTTTTTGTGCTCAATTGACATTAGAAGCTAATGCATTACCTAGGCTCAACCAAGGATACGTGAGGCAAAGGCATTTCATGGTGCCGCTGTTATCCTCAAGCTTGTCAAACAGGATGATCCCAAAGCATCTCAATGATATCAAAGGATGCACAAATCACACGATCCCTCTCCTGGATCTCCTGAAGCTCGACATCGGAGACATTATTGTGCGCCCTCTGTGGACACTTCTCAGAGATGCGATTCCCCACATGGACAAACCCATCATTGAGTCACTTCTGATTCAGTTTCTTCAGGGTGTGGAATTCATGCATGCACACAAAGTTGCACATCTTGATCTCAAACCTGACAACCTCCTTGTTAAAATGGATCCACTCTGGAGATCGGGCAGCCTGTTCATCACTGACTATGACACTGCTGAGTTTGTTGAGGGCGTCGAGACAATGGTCAGGGGCTCATGTGGCACACCCCCATGGGTTGCACCAGAAGTATAGCCCGATCTTGGCTGACCGGTGGGTATGTGGGCTCGATAGACTCTGCGTACAACTTGCCCGAACCCATCACTACAATAAATTAGCACACAAGACTCGATTGGACACGCAAGGTCTGGCACACCGCGAAGTCAGAGAGTGAATAGTATCAGTAATACAGATTTATTGTGAGATCTGGTAGATACAAGATTCAAGTTCTCGACATATTAAAACATTTATTACAAGGTGACATAGATTTTGGTCGCTGTGCGCCGCCTTAATAGGCGCGGCGCTGCGGCTTCGAGAGGCTGTGCACCAAACCGTATTTGACATCGAGCGCCTTTTACCTCTCAGCCCTTACCTGTCATTGGAATTTTTATTGTGCGGATGGATCGACGAACTCAGGCTTCTGTACTTGATGCTAATCAAGCTCAAATAACATCGACCATGACTAATGTCAACTTTCGTATGTTATTTGTTGAAATTTCAAGCACAAGAGCTTTGCGCTCATTCACATGTTTGCGGAAGATGTTGGTGGAAACATGTCTTTGCAGAATACAGCTTATATAAACTCTGACTTAACCCATAGTAAGTGCGAGCACTATGGCTATCCATTTCGTTCCATGCGAGGTGGCAGCCTATCTCGTAAGGCAGAGTACTCACGAACCTGATTTACAAACATTTCATACAGACCAACGTCGGCAGCAGATATGTGATTGGCTGGCGGGTTTTGACTCCCGATCAAGACATCTTCGTGCTCGAAAGGAACACCAAGAAACGACTGGATCATGGTTTATACAGGGAGAATCTTTCAAAGAATGGAAACTCAAGGCCAACTCGTTCCTCTGGCTCCACGGCATCCGTACGTTTCCTCCTATGTTTCTTGTTAGTCCCTTTCTCCCGCTGATGGACTAGTGCAGCTGGCGCTGGGAAAACGGTCCTATGGTGCGTAGACCAGTTGTTTCTAAGGATATGCGTTAACCCATGGATTGATTAGCTCTACTATCATCGAAGAGATTGTTCGTCACTGTGAGACAGACACCTCTTTCGCATATGCTTATTTCTACTTCGACTTCCGCAATACGGACATACATCCAGACACTGTTATTCGGTCTGTCATTAGGCAGCTATACTCGCAATGCGCCCACACCCCTGATGCATTGGCGAAACTATTCTCTGAGAATGCGGACGGCCGCCGATCTCCCGCTCTGGAAGATTTAATTTCAACTCTGAAAGCCATCGTTAAGAGCTTCAACCATGCGTACATCGTTTTCGATGCACTCGATGAATGTCATGATCGTCGTGATTTTCTGAAATTGCTTCAAGAGATACACGGCTGGAGACATGGTCCATTACACCTGTTGGCAACAAGTCGGCAGGAGGATGATATCACCAGAGTCCTGAACCCCCTTGTTTCACATCTTGTACCCATGGACCACATCCTTGTTGACGGTGACATTCTTCTACATGTGTCCAAAATATTGGAGGATGAAGGCGAGTTTGGTATGTATTCTGAAGACGAGAGGGAGAAAATCAAGGATGTTCTGACTAAGGGTGCTCATGGGATGTAAAGTGTCTATCTACCTTTTCGTAAGTTGTTACTGACTGATAGATGGGTAAGGTTTCGATGGGTAGCTTGTCAGCTGGATACACTACGAGACTGCTTTACCCACGACGATCTCATGGAGGCGGTGGAGTCGCTCCCAGTCGGTCTGTACGAGACCTATGATCGAATTCTCTCAAACATTCGTCATCAACACAGCCAGGGAACTCTCAGGATCTTGCAGTGGCTTACATTTGCTTCAAGAGCAATATCACTCCGAGAAGCCATCGAAGTACTGGCTACAGATCCAGATGTGAAAGACGGTCATCTTTACAAGCCAGGACGACGACCTCTAGATTCGCAAAAACTTCTAGCCATGTGTTCCAGTCTGGTTACAATTACTTTCCCAGATTATGGTATAATTCACACAAGGTTTTTTGATGACATGGAAAAAAACAGTGACCCATATTGGACACGCTTCCCTAGTCTTGCAGAACTCAGACTAGCCCATTTCTCCGTTCGGGAATATCTCATCTCGGACCACCTCCGCCAACGAAAAGACAATATGTGTTTCTATCATTTAAACACAAGAGTTGCCAATACATCCATCGCCAGGACGTGTCTCGCTTACCTGCTGCAATTCAAGCAGCTTGGATGCCCACAGCCAAGTACTCAAGCCTCTTATCCGTTATCTTTATATGCTGCGAAAAGCTGGATATACCACGCCAAATCAGGTGATGATGCATCGGACAGTTTACACGGGCTAACGATGGACCTTCTTCAAACCAATGCGGTGTATATGAACTGGCTGGCACTTTACAACCCGGATCGTCACCCGTTCAGTCCCTGGACCAGGTCACCTGAAAAATGTACTCCTCTGTATTATATGTCATTGGCCGGGCTGATCAGAACGGTCGAGAACCTCCTGGATGGTGGTGCAGATGTGAACGTGCCACAAGGTTACTGGGGCAGTGCGCTCCAGGCGGCGTCGTTTCACGGCCATAGGAACATAGTTCGCTTGCTTCTAACAAACGGAGCGGAGGTGAACATGCAAGGAGGCGAATTTGGTTGTGCTTTGCAAGCTGCCGCGCTGGAAGGTCACAAGACGATCGTTCGTCTACTGGTCGACAACACAGCGGATGTGAACGTGCAGGGAGGAAGGTATGGCACTGCACTGCAGGCAGCCTCATGCGGTGGCCACGAGGATATCGTTCGCCACCTGCTAGAGGCAGGAGCAGATATCAATTTGGTGGCAGGACGATTCAGGAGTGCGCTCCGGGCGGCAGCATGGAGAGGTCATGAGACGATCGTTCGTCTATTGGTCGACAAAGCAGTGGATGTGAAAATGCAGGGAGGAGAGTATGGCGCCGCGCTGCAGGCGGCCTCATTCGGTGGGCACGAGGATATCGTTCGCCACCTGCTAGAAGCAGGAGCGGATATCAATTTCGTGTCAGGAAGATCCGGGAGTGCGCTCCAGGCGGCAGCATCAGGAGGTCAAGAGACGATGGTTCGTCTATTGATCGACCAAGCAGCAGATGTGAACGTGCAGGGAGGAGAGTATGGCACCGCGCTGCAGAC
>QLPG01047254.1:0-14089 GCA_003314385.1 Gomphus sp. MG54 | reverse complement strand
AAGATATGGCTGATTTTAAGTGGAAATTTTCTTGAGGAGAGGTTTGGATTCTGCAGGCTGATTTGGCTCGAAAAAATGATTAAAAATAATAGGGAGCATCCCCTATCCCCTAACAACTTGACAGACACAATGACTCCACAAGCTTCCAAGGCATTCCAATACCTTCTGAACACCTCCACAAGCTTCATGAAGGAATTGCCTTATCAGGAGATTACATAATGAGCTTAGAATTAGTATAAAAGAAGCTAGTTATGTAGTGTAAAATAACAATCATTTTTCACCCACATCAATCCACAGGATTAAGCAAGTGCCAGCAGCACTCTCATAAGTAGACTGAAGTCTTCTTAAGTAACTGGTCCGAAGACCAGAAGCTACACTCTACAATGAGTCCGAAGACTTGTTGATTAGGTTTATTCTGAAGAGTAAACTTTAACCTTGCTACCAAAGCGGCAGGTTACCCTTATAACCTAAATCCATAAAAACTAAGACAGAACTAAATCAACTAAAAAATAGAAAAGTGGAAACAAATCTAAACCAGTCTAGAACTAATAGTTTAACACTCTTAAACTATCAATTCTATATGTAACGGACAAGATACCTGACAAGACCCCCCTTAAATATTCTCTTTGGACAAACGACCCGGATCAGAATCAATAAAGACACTTTGCTCAGCTATAAGAGAGTTCATTAATTCTTTATTGCAATACTCTTGTGATAACAGACTAAGTGAATCTCTGGAGCATAATTTCTTAATTGGGTTCTTGTCAGGTCTCGGTACTGCCGATGGTGCTGTTGGAACCAGTCAAGTCCTGCAGGCCAGTTGGGGTGGCTTGGCTTCAATGTACTCATGTGTTGCACCCTGCCTCCTGTGTGTGCCACTAACTTGTAATGGAAAAAGATACTCAGGCGGATGCTAAGGGTGTCAGCCTGAGTAAGGACTTCTGAACAGAAGGAGGAGAGTAGAGAGGTGTAAACCTAGTTGATACTCAGACTGAGGAACTATGTACACGCATCTACTACTTATATAGGCTGAGAGGTGGAATGTGGAATAAGGGTGCATAAGACATAGAAAAAAGAATAAGGTATGGAGACCATGTGGAGGTATTATCCACAGTGATTAGAATAGAATAATGTGAGAGTAAGACAATGAAATATAAGCGGGTGAGATTGTGGGAAAGAAATAGAACAATAAGGAATGGCCGAGAATAAAACAATAGGGCTGCAAGTAAGTGGCAGAGAATAGTAAACGAGTGAGGGGGAAAGAAAAAGAGTGTAGGGATGATAAAGAATAGGGGTTGGGGAAAGGATAATGAATCAGGTGTACCAAACCAAAACCATGTGCCATGGGATGATATGAGTAAGGGTCGGTTGGTTGGTACTGTTGAGTAAGTCAAAGCATGATGTGTGGTCATGACAGTTCTCTGTTAAAATAGCCTGTGCAGGTGTATTTGGTTGTCCTCCTGTATCTCATCGGAGAACTTGACTTGCCTTGGTTCACACCAAAGTTTTGTCACAGCTTCTTGGGTTCCAAAACATCAGGCTGGCATCATCAGCATCCTCCCAAGTATCCTGTCTGTTGCAAATCAGTGGCATGCACGGCAAGTAGGGCACAACACACGAGTACATTGAAGCCAATGCCACTACTCTTGGCCTGCAGGACTTGGCCATTGTCTGCCCAACCTTTTGGCAGTCCCAAAGTCCATCAGTACCTGAAGCCTGACAGTATACCCAGAATCACACTACTGTCCATGCCTTACGAATATAGTCTTACCAGACACCTTTTTAATGATCTTTCTATCTTCTTATTTGGAACCGGGTTCCCCAGTAACCCTTTCTAACTGTTTTGAATCAGGATCTGCTCATAGCTTCATCGGATTGTCTTACTCCCAGAAGGGTGTCCAACAAGACAGATCCATGCCCCAGCATTTTCAACCCAATACCAGTATAGATTCAGAAACCATCCAGTTCAGAAGAACCCAGTCTTTTCTGCCAACTAGGAGGCAATGCCCTACCCTTGGCACTCTGTCTGGCATGCTTGATTAATCAGCATCAGCTCACAGACTATTTGAAATATTCCTTATGATTATGATCCATCTTCAAACCCTTCTCAATCTAGTACTGCTTGCTAACCACTGTAGAGTTGCTCTAGGTAATTAATACCTAAAAGCCTGCGCGCACCAGTCCTTTTCTCTGGTGGGATCTAGCACAGTCATTCGGCACAGCTGGAATAGGTTCTGTGACTTGGCAATGTATGAATGAAAATAGAATGTGAACAAAATATAGTGTGCTGTGACAGGGACGTGACCTTGATGAGACGTGAATGTGTCATGCTGACTAAGACTTTGACTTTGACTTTGGGACTTGAATACAATAGTCTAGATGTTTCTAGACTAGTCTTGACTTGGATTTGTAGACTTGACTTGGGGCTTTAACTTGTGAACTTGAACTTGTTATTACAGAGGTGAGCCAGAGGCCTTTATATACAAAAACCAAGCAACAATGCGAAACGATATGAGAGGTTGGCTATGTCAGTTGAATGACAAAGCACGAGAACAAAGTATACAAAAGAGGAAACTATAGAGAAACTCTGGAGAAATGATACAGCATCGAGGCTGCACGAATAGGGGCTAGGGGCTATGATAGGGAGAGACTAACCAAAAAGGTAAGGATGATAAATAATAACGAGAAAAGACTAACAGAATAGGAAACAGGTCTGAGTCATGCCAAGAAAAGGGGAAACATATAAAAGAAACAATAAGGAAGTCCGCCAATAAACATCTAACAACCTTGTCTACTACTCCTGAGGGGCCTTAGGATGAGTCAGGGGACTGAGTCATCTCGGAGTATTTCCAGGTCGCAGGCAACATATCTTCCACAATTTCTCCAGTATCCAATCCAAGGATAGGGGTCTGGGAGTAGGAGGACTAATGGGTATACAGTCATGCACTCTCATTTTGTGTTTAAGAGTGAGTCGAATGGAGTGGGCGGGATAATCAGGATAGGATGGTGCCCTGAACTCTGCCTCATATTCCACTCTACTCCTATCATGATATGCTGGTCTAGATGTCATTCCAAGAAATATGTATGGTTCTTGACTTTCTGGGAAATAGACTGCATCTCCTATCGCATATGACTGAGTATAGATTGGATGGGATCGTCTTCTGAGTGAGAAATGTGCTGGTGGGGGTATACGAAGATAATGATATGTTAATGGTTCTGCCTGGATGCGTGTATCCTGGGTGTTATAGCATTGCATGGGAATGAGTTCTGAAGAAGACATGATGACAAATTGAGAGTCTGAGGATTGGTGTACTGAATAGAATGGTTGGCTGTGTGATGTGGCGACAGTGAAGGTGATATGGGATGAGCACCGTTGGAGTCTGATTTGGAACATAGTTGAGATCGATCGCTTTACTGTGACTCACCGCATAGATATGTCTACTAGATTTTTCTGTCCGGACAATTTCAGTCCACCCATCCATCTGTCATGTTACTAGATCCATCAGTTGGCAATATTCGGTCACAACTCACTCACCCGCTATAATCCATTGATTAACAGGGTATTGGGCAGTATTACATTCTGTCAAGCCACACTTTTAGGTGCATCCCGATGGCCTCAGTCCAGTCGGCTCTTGCCACAGTTCCAAAAGCCTCACCCAGGATCCTGTTCCATTGCTGGAAGCTCTGCCAATAGCCCTAGTCAATGCAACTGCATTGTGAATGCTTGTATACCAGAATGGCTGGCAAGTTTTTGGCTGGGACCTCTCGGTCAGCATCATCATTTGACACGTTCAGCCAAGGGCTTTTCCATCCACCCCTATCTGTTCCCATTTATTCACTCTGTAGATGCACATTATATGCCTTTACAAGTCTTCTCTGCTCTTCTTGGCTAGAGGTTGACATCTTTAGTAGGCATTGGGATGTCTACCTAAAAGGGGGGGTGGTAACTATCCGATGGTTGCTCCTCTCTAACCGATGGTTACTCCTGAGGAGCTCCTCTAAGAGCTCTACCATCCTCTGCCCAACTAATGATTCAACCCGAGGGACATCCACCACTGGGGTCCTCCTGCTCGGTTGTATGTTGCAGGCCTGCTTTGGCCTTTTCCTCGGTGGTTCCACCACCACCTCCTCATCCTTGTCTCCCTCAGACTCCTCCTTGCTTTCCACTGCTGACTCCTGATCAGAATCCTGGATAATGGGCCGACTTTTGGCCCTGGATGCTCATGGGGTGGCTAGGCTGCACCACAACTTGCACCGATTACACATTTGGCAGGCAGCCCCTAGTCCTGGGACACTGCACTCTTGTCCCTGCTTCTTGTACTCATTACAAGGAGGATGGAGGGTTGGAGACCACTTCTCAGAGGTCCCCTTGTACTATTACAAGAGAAATCAGTAAAAGACCACATAATAATAAGAAACACTACTCACCTGGGCCCCTCCTGGCCTCTCACCTTTCCCTTGTCCTCTCACAGCTGGCTCCAAACTGGGCCCTGCTTCCATGCTCCTACCCCTCTTGTGCGGAACCCTTGGGACTACCAAAATCCCAGAACCCCCCATCATTGTAACACCTTGGACTTTGGGTGTCGCAACCAGTATCCCCATACCCTGGGTGTACTCCTCCCTGACCAACTGTTCAAGGGTTTCTGCCCCAGCTGGTTTGGTCATTTTGGCAGGCTTGTTTCGAGCCTCCTGGCTCACCTGTAGGATATCAGTCACCTGAATTGTTGCACCAGCCCCCTGTGGGTCTCTCGCAGCATCTGCTACCTCTGTTTCAACAGCCTGCCTTATCCTTCCTGGCTGCCTCCTTTACAACTGCCTCCACTTGCCTCTCTTCGGTGGCCTTTTGCATTAGGACCACTTTGACCATGGCCTCCTCATCCTCCTTCCATTTTCTCTCATTTTCCTTCTCCTCCTGCTTCTTCACATTGGCCTCAGCTTTGGCCGCCCGCATAGCTTCTGCTGCCTCTTTAGCAGCCCGCACAGCCTCTGCCACCTCGCATTCCTGCTGTCACTGGACCTGCTGCTCCTGCATCTTGGCAATCCTTTTGTCGTCTTTGTCTGACTGATAACCTATGTTCCTGTTGATGGAGAGTGGTGATTGGGTTGTTGATTAAAGAAAGACGTGTTATGGGTGTCAGATCCAAACCTTCACATGATGTCACATTTAGGCATACAAAACCCTAAATTTCAATCTCCGACTACCGGCTTCATAGGTTCAGCCGCTAAGGGGGGGATAATGTCAAGTGCACATACCAAGGCCCAGTAGTTTGGCAGTGCCAACCAAGTACCCAGCTGGTGACCAAGCAACATACTTAATACACCATCCCCGGCTCAGCACATCCCTTGTTCCCATTCCTCATCCCCATTCCTTATCCACCTTATCCTACTCACCAATCCAATAATCCTACCCATTCCACTCCTCGTCCCCTGACCCATCTTACCTTGGGACATCTTATCCTTGTCTTATCTTTGGCTATGACCCCCTTGTTTTATAATTGGTCACTTCCTATTGTCCTAACCTTGGCCACATTCCTATTATTCTATTTTCATTGTCCCATCCCCGTTTACATTCCTTCATTCTAATTATACTTGTTGTGGACAATACCCACATGCCCTGCATACCTTATTGTTCCACATTCCTTATTCCACATGTCACTTCTTAACCTATATAAGTAGGACATGTATGTACATATCTCCTCATTCTGGGTATTGACTAGGCTTAGGCCCTTCTACCTTCTTCCTCTCTGTTAAGTCCTCGACTCAGGCCAGCATCATCAGCATCCTCCTGAGTATCCTGTCTGTTGCAAATCAGTGGCACACATGGCAAGTAGGGTGCAATGCACGAGTACATTGAAGCCAACACCACTACTCTTGGCCTGCAGGACCTGGCCATTATCTGCCCGACCTTTCAGTAGTCCTGAAGTCCGTCAGTACCCGAAGCCTGACAAGTGAACTACATGATGTTGTTTACCAATGGTGGGTTATTATTCAAGAAGCCATACTTCCTATTAGAGAAATCAGTAGATGTGACCCTCCAAGCCCTGAAGGACTATAAGGTGGAAGCCCAGAGGCAGCCAGGCAAGAAGCTGAAGATAATATGGGTTGACATGAGGAAAGAGTTCATTAACAAAGTGATAGAAGACTTCTGTAGGGAACATGGAATCATCATTGAGTCAACTACATGGTATGTACATGCCTCTAATGGAGTCTCAGAAAGGACAAACCAAACAGTCATTGCAGGCATGCGATGCATACTCAGTAACTCTGGAATGGAACTGTCACTCTGGGCAGATGGTGCATCATACATTATCTACACACTAAACCTCGTACCCTCATCACATCACAAGGGAAAGGTACCAGCCAAAGTGTGGATGAAGAAACGACAAGATGTATTGCACCTTAGACCCTTCAGATGCATGGCATATACAAAGGTCCCTAAAGAGGTTAACCCATCAAAGTTGAGCCCAGCATCAGTCAAATATAACCTTATCAGGTATTATGGTTGTGAAAGCTACAAACTCTTCGGCAAAAACTCTGGGACATTTATAAAGAGTTGGAATGTCATCTTTGAGGAAGGGTGGGGAAATAAAACACTCCCTATACCACACGACTACTCCCCTGAAGACTTTCAGATATTCCCAGATGAACCACCCTGTTTAGAACCCTCAGATATGACAAAGACCACCACTACAGGACAAATCATACATGACATCATACTTATTGCACCAATGCACACACTAACAGATGTACTGCACAAGAACCTCTCAGAGCCAAGATAAACTACTGTACCATAACCAGCATGCCAAGCACAACTCACCCCTACACAAACCACAATACTACGATGCTCCACATGCAATGTCACCCAAACAACAGTGGCATGAGAGTCACGTGAATCAGAAGAACATATTGCCACAGCCAGACAGGGTAATGAGGCTTGGGCAATGGATAAGAGCACAACCGCATATGTGAACTATGCATATACTTGACCTATAGACCCCAACCATGACCTGGACTTCGACGTGGTGACAGCCCTCCTAGCATCCACCAACCTGAGTCTAGATACCTTCCTACCAAAATCTTATGCTGATGCGCTCAAGCAGTGGGACCTCTTGATGCTGCCAATGGAAGCAGAGATGAAGAACATAGAGGATAAGGAGGTCTTCACTAAGGTCCCACATCCAAAGGACAGGGAAGTTGTAGGCTCAAAATGGACTTATGACCTGAAGTATGACTTGTTGGATAGAGTCATGAAGAGGAAGGCGTATCTCATGGCAAAAGGCTTTACTCAGATACTGGGACTTGACTTTGAGCAAACTTATGCCTCTGTTGCCCACTTGGAATCAGTATGGATGGTGAGCACAATCATTGCATTCTATGACTTACAACCTTGGCAGGTCGACTTTATCGCCACATACTTGAATAGCAAGAATAAGTTCCTAATCTACATAGAGCAAGCACCTGGTTTCATCACTCCAGGGGAGGAAGACATGGTAAACAGAGTCAATAAAATGATATATGGCATGATGCAAGGGGCACATGACTGGGAGGATAAACTGGATGGCACTTTCAATGTGCTTGGATACTATAGATCCAAGGTGGACCCATGCATATGACATCGGCTTGTCAACAGGGAATACACATTATCGTACACCTATACTGACAATGTCTTAGGAGGATCAACATCCACATCTGAGGAAGCCAAGGCAATAGGGGAGCTTGAGAATTGCTACGACATCAAGAGGATCCAGGAGCCTGGCAGCAGAAGGTATATTCTCAGCATGAGCATGAACCGAGATGATGACACAGGCACCATTACCCTTTACTGTGAATGACTCCTGGAAAGGTTCAGGATGAAGGATTGCAACCCTAAGGCTACTCTACTCTCTACCAGTATTACATAGACTGACATTGATATCCAGATGGTTCTGTTTCAAGTTCATATAAGTTCAGCAAGTGGTACAACATGCCACTAGGGATGGTCAGGGGAAGTTACACAGCTGCGTGATGCATCACATTGCTTTACACATTGTGACTGAATCTGGTGTTTTAAGGTGGCTTGCATTTAGAGATGAGTTCAGCTTCACATGTACTGTATATGTCCCCTTCTTGTATACTACCATTGGCATCCATATCTCAAAAGCAAATGCTCAAGCAGATTCAGAATATTCAGCAATCTACACATGAGAACCTGGGGTCGGTCAAGTTTCAGCTTGGACCTTAACCCAGACTCAGGTATATATGTTGTGCTGCAAGGTATGTGTGCTGATTTGGACATTTCAAGGCTGATGCACAGTGAAAATAATCAGATTTTATTTGATACCAACCTGAGATGAAATTGAAGAGGCGGTGCTGATCATACATGTACTCAGACCACCAAACAGATGTCCATTCTCACTGGGCCTGGGTCCAAGTATTTCCCCATTTCCATTTTGAAAATGGCAGCACAGTTAACTCAGATAGAAATGAAAGTGTAATGGCTCTATTATCTACCTGAAAATGGCAGCACAGTTAACTAAGTAGATAATCAGTAACTAGTAGTCTGTAGTGAATAAGTACACATTTGTATATAGATTGAGAAGTTCAAGAATAATATTGCAGAGAAATTTGACATAACCCTTGGTAAACTAAAGTAGATTTTTGGACTCCAGGTAAACTACAACAGACATATTGTCAAGCACCAAAAGTGCCAAGAATGCATGGGCCAAGTACTAATGCAAAAGTACTAACTTCATAATGCTGACAGGATATTGGCCAAGTCCAATGGACCAAATGGATGTGGCTGGCTTCAACATACTTGTGCATTATGCCTCTCTTCCATGTGGCTACTGATTTCAGAAAGGAAGTAACTTGGGAGGATGCCAAGAGTTTCAGCCCAAGTGAGGACTTAGGACAGAAGGACTGGGGGTTGCAAAGTTGATATTCAGAATGAAGAAGTATGTACAGTACATCCATATGCTACTTATATAGTCTAAGAACTAGAGGTGGAAGTTGTGGAACAGGGTAGCATAAGATATGTAAAAGGGATAAGGTATGGAAAGCATGTGGAAGCATTGTCTACAATAACCATAAATAGGAAAATAGAGAATAGTCATGAATAGAACAATAGAACATAGTTGAAAATGATAGAAACAAGATGCATAAAAGAATAAGCGAAGATAGAAGGGATGGGATGAAGGGAAATGAACTGAGACCAAATATACTGAGCCAAGACCATGTACTAGTAAAGAATGACTTGTCACTTGTGTGTGGGATTAGACAGTAGAGATTGTTCAGCTAGCTTGGTGTCATGTACTTAACACATACATGCACCATCTCAATTAGTCAAATGACATACATCTAACATGTCCTTGAATGATTTGGCATGCAAGATTGCACATCAGTTTCCACAGTGATGGCTGTCAAGCATGAGTTATCTGCCTTGCAATTACCACAAACTAGTAAAGAATGTACTGAGATCTCAAATACATGATAGGCCTCCAGTACTTAGAGATTGTAGGCTTGCTACTATTAGGAACTACTACACTGGCATCCCCAACTATTCAGACCAGCCACATTCAGCCTAACTCAGCCTCATTCACCTTTTTCAGCCATACACTCTATCAGCCTTCAAATTCAGTGCACCTCACATATTCAGCCTATTCCATCTTGGTGTTACATGCAACATTCAATACACTCCACTTATTACATCCATCCTCCACATGCCTGCACATTCATTCTCAGCTTTGCTATCAACCACTTTGCCATTATGACTTTTAATATTTCCTTATATATTCTGCTCTACTTTCCTTATTTTCAATTCTGCTCTGTCATTTCTATTTCTGATATCTGATCCATTGCTATGTTCCTTATAGGGAAACTCTACTGGGTATTGGGATGACTCATCATCCCACACTGTCATGGAGGAGACCAAGATGAGGATATAGTATTCTACTCCTGCACTTTTGATCTTCGGCTTTCTCATCTATTATAGGAATCTATTTGACTCCTCATAGATAAGCAAGTAGTATAAGATCTTATACATTTAGTAGTCCACTCTTCAGTCAGAATATCAACCAAGATTTCAACTAAGTTCCTCTGTTCACTTCCATCTTAATTTCTGTCTCACTATTACATTCTCCATCTATATGAAATTAGCATCCAATGCAGTCCAGTAGGTGCAACACATAAGTTAAAGCTATACCTTATTCAGAACCTTGCCATTGTTACTACACTGGGAGATATTATATTAGGAATTAATGACTACATCCTTTTGTTACAAATTGATATATTCTGGAACATTCCGGCAACTTGGTTAAGTCAATCCCTGGACATGAAGTAGTTATACTGCAATACAAGTGGATTTGCAGTGTAGGAATCTTATAGATAATTCTAGCATTTTCTACTTTGTAGATAGTATATAAGGGAGCCATTGAAGGCTCACAGGAATAACAGTTTATTTTAAAATAACCAAATCTCCTGCAACAACAGGTTATGGGCCCCAGCCTATAGCACAATAACAAAACCTTATCACACTTGCCAAATCTACCCCATTATAATTAATCAAATTGCCAACAATGTCACTCGCCCAATCTAACTCACTATATCTAATTGACCCCTTGAACGGGAATAATTACCATGCATAGAAACAGAAGATACAGTGGATCTTAATCAATCAAGGATTATGGGACTATATAACTGGGCCAAATTCAACTAGGCCACAGCCAGTATATCTCAATAATATTCAGCCAGGTGAAAAACAGGCAATTACCGATTGGGAAAAATGTGGTCGACCAGCATACACAGCTATATGCCTGCATATCAGTGATGATTACCTGGTATATACACAAACAGCTGTTCATGCCTTGCAGATCTGGACAACCTTAGCTATAATATTTGAAGCTAAAGGACCGGTTGGTGTTATCAACATCCACTGAGAATTTTTCTAGACATTTGCTGTGGAGGGTGCCAATATGGAGGAACATATTTGGAAATTATGTATGCTGCAATAAAATTTGCATGCACTTGGTGAATACATAAGCGATTGGGATTTTTCCACAACCCTGCTTACATCACTACCCACCTTATGGTCAACTTTCATTACTGTGGTAAATGCAGGACTACCAACCTTATCTTCAGATGCCCTGATTGCATCAATCCTGGAAGAAGATTGATCGTGACAATCAAATAATATTAACAATACAGCACTCAAGACAAATCAAAAAAACAGGCGATTAAATTCAAATAACATGGGCGCTACCAAAGGAACATGCTGAAATTGTGGGAAAAAGGGCCATTGGGCCAAAGATTGCTGGGAAAAAGGTGGTAGAAAAGAAGGACAAATACCAAAATGGTGGAAGCCTCCAAAGCAAAAAAATAACCAAGCAATGGAAGACAATGGAAATGAACCACAATTCATGTTTGTGACAACAGGCAGCAATCCAATCTTAGTATCAGATTGGCTGGCTGATTCAGCATCAACAGTCCATTTGGCATGCAATAAAAATGACTTTGTTATATATACACCAGAATTAACTGAAATTGAAGGAATAGTGCTGAATTCAGTTCTTTGGACAATTGGACATGGAACAGTGGAAATAGAATTCCTTGTCAACAAAGAAACCTTCAAATTTTTGCTACATGATGTCAAACACACACCAGATGCACCAAACAATCTTATCAGCATAGGGCATTTAACAGATCAACAACACACAGCAATTTTCAATGACACACAAGTAAAATTTATGTCACAATCAGGAATGATATTTGCAATTGGGAGAAAGGCTGGGCGTATGTACCAGATGCATGCCAGGGTCCCAACACACCAAGTGTCTAAAGAATTTGCTGCTGCAGCAAAGGGACGTTCAAAAAATCGATCACCAACTCATGCCTTAGGTACTGGGACTACCCCATATGAAGCTCTATCAAATAAGAAACCAAATATCTCATGTCTTAAGGAGTTTGGCACCAAATGTTGGGTAATGGTACCAGATCAACGACATACCAAATTAGATCCAAAAGCCAAGGAACATATTTTTACTGGAATTTCTGAGCACTCAGAGGCTTGGCAGTATTACAATACTAGATCCAAACATATTCAAACATCTAGGAACATTACATTCAGTACTACTGACACCATTCTTTTTCCTATCCCAGGGAAAGAAGATGACTCACTTGAGGGGGAGCAAATCAACAACGAGCAATCAACACCGGCATCTGACCCTATAACACAGAATGAAACTCCAGTTACATCTCAAGCACTGACCCCCATTCTAGACCCCAATCCAGGACCAAGATGAAGCACTCGCATTGCTAACACAGTCACATCCAATTATCGGAAATTAAATGATCCAGCATTACAATTGATGGACAGTGTATTACTTACCCGACCAATAATTACTGAACCACAAAATTACAAGGAAGCCATGAATGGAAAGGATTCCCCAATGTGGGTTCAAGCAATGAATATTGAATTTACAACATTGCTGGAATACTGTTAAATCCATGTGTCAGCGCTTAGCTAGGGCTTCCGGAAGGGTTTCCGGAGGGTTCTGAATGGTTTCCGAAGGGGGCTCATACTCTGGGGACAGAGGGACTAAGGGTCATGGATTCCAGATTGGAATTGGAATGGGGACAGAAAGACGGGTAGTGCCAGGGGTCTTGGAACTGTTCACAGTATAGGGTGGTATGAGTGATTCGAGGTTGCAGGGACTTGGCTTCAACTTATATGTTGTGCCCTCCTCAATTGTCTGTCCCTAATTTTGGAAAGTCAGAAAGTTTACTGGAACTTAATTGGAAACTACGACACAGAATTAAGTTGATATTCATACTGGCGAATAGTCCAGTGGACTGGTGACTTATATACATGTATCTAGTCTTGTACTATCTTTTACTGAGTAAAGACAAGGGGGAAAGGAGAGTACAAGGGGCAATATAAAGCAAAGAACAAAGGAATGAGGTATGTGATGATCCTGCATGTCGTCTATCAAAGGAGTGGAACCTTGACTTCAGAATCTTCAGAGGTTCAGAAACACAGAAATCTGGAAATCGGTTATTCAGACTTTGAGCAATCGGAAAGGTCCCAGAAACAGTGCAGGTGGTTGTGGGGTTTAATGTGGGTCTATTTGGTGGCATGGGCCATAACAGTGTCCCTCCACTAGGACTGAGCCCTCAAAGTCCTAAGCTTAATTGGAGCAGCAGTAATTAAGATGGACATTACTGTGGGAGTTTCTTGACTGTTTCCTAGGATACTTTGATTGATAAGCGCTGATGGTTTGTTTGTCTATGTTATATCCGCGATATAACTCCGACATCCCGGACATCCGATATAGGGCGCTACGAGAAAACCCTACTCCGAACCAAGTCCGAGCCTAGGTTCCCACCTCCGAGTCCGACCAGCATCGTTACCCTCGGACCTCGGACATCTTCCTTTTTCGTTGAACAATAGTCTTATTGTAACACCAATGTATATTTCTCTTGTACTCCGTTTTCGTTCGTCTTATTGTTCTCTTGATCATTCCTAATTAGTTACAATAAGGATTGCATGTATAAATACCCCCAGACTTCTGTACTATACCTTAGTTCGAATATCGACTTGTATTCCCACTCACTCTTGAACTCCGAAAACTTATCTTCTCCGAACCTCCGAAATAAAGGACTGACGATCAAGGAGGGCACAACATCAAAGTTGAAGCCAAGTCCTCCCGACTCCAAACACACGACTCGGACCGACTTACGTCAGCTCGGACCTGATGCGAACTCAGACGCTAACAGTATATTCGAACTAACACTCCTGATCGTCTATGAGACACAGCGAACGAATCAGAGCCGTTCAAAGACTTACGGAAGCTTCGGTATGCCGCGCATCCCTAACCCCAAACTTATCTGCCACAGAACCCGACGTCCATACACCACCAAACCCCCCACCAGCCCCAGAACCACCATCCGAACACTCGTCAAACCCCCTCCTAGACAACCCAATGCCACCCTCGGACGAAGCTCCTAGTGAAGCCAACTTGGCGGAAGCCATCACCATGCTAACCAAACATCTGTCCGGCTCAAAAAAATCATCAGCTCGGACCAAGATTCGAGACCCCGACCCCTTCGATGGCTC
>QLPG01046612.1:454-14137 GCA_003314385.1 Gomphus sp. MG54 | reverse complement strand
TACCCCGTGGCCAAGGTCGATGTGGGTTAGGTTGTTGACAGCCAGTGTATATATGTTATGTGTCTCCTAGTTAGATCACGTGCTTGTACTCCATGCCGCCATGCTTTGGCACTTCCATTCATCGCGTTGCAACCACTGCGTTTGGGTTAACAAAAAGATCCGGATCTTATAGAAGAAGACTCTGTGAACCAGCAAGTCAACTGGAAAGGTTCGGCGATTTAAGACTTCCTCACAGTGACTCTTTTCTCGCAATCCAACGTACTAGTTTAATTTTGCAGAGAGTTCTACCTGCAGCGAAATCATCTGCCTGGGTGAAACTTCTTCGTGCATCTGGAGATATTCTCTCAGGAGCTGTTGTCCGCAGGCATCGAATTGCTGGTGTGTTTCTGCCTAGCAAACTTCCCTGTTTTATATATTTGCTTTGTAGTGCTTGGTTTGGACCCACTTTGCCGAGCTAAAGAACTAGTTTCGGCTCTTCTGGATGACCCTCTCGTTTCTGATCATCAAATCGTTCATGCCTTGAGAAACCGAAGGACACAATTTTCGAACGACCATCCCCTGGTCATCAGGTTTGTGCCTGGGTATGCGAAGTAAAATTGTACTCAGGGACATACCCGTAGTCATGAAGAATCTGAACACTCCAATGATCAGTTGTGTCTCCACTTACCGTGGCTGAAGAAACTGGAAGTCGACATCGTGGAGATTCCCTTAGGGCACCCGGACGCCATTTCGCTTCTTTATGGTGCCGATGTCCAGGTTTTAGTCACTAGCCCACATGCTTCTCCATTGTCCCTTGAGTTCCAATCCCTCCTTTTAAGCCCAGGATCATTCCTGGTGCTGGACTACCCCCTTTACGATGAACATGTCGCGAATTACACTGTATCTCAGATTACACGGTATTTTCCTACTGTTTCTAAAACATTGGAGTCCAAAATGCTTCAAGTATATCCTTACAAAGCATTATCAGCCTTGGATGCTTTTCGAAAAGAACCCAATTCTCTTCATGCCGTTCAGACCTTCCAGGATGATTTTCTCGGCTCGGGATTGACAGCCCTTTCTCAGTCAATCACTAAAGCCCTTTTGTCGGACAGGAAGTTTCAAAGGGCACAGTACGCACGGTCTACTTTGACAGGGGCGCTGGCGGTTTGTCGTATTGCTGAACAACTTAGTTCACGCGACATTGCTACAGTACAAAAGTTTATTGATGACTTACGGTCTCAGATACACGACGTTCGCACAGCCAGCATGCAAGACGTTCTAGGCGGGAACCATACACCAGAAGTCAGAGATTCTGTAGAAAGGTCAACACGGGCGATGCAAGTCGTGATAGATTCAATTCCATGGTGGAAACTTCCTTTCAAAATTGATGACCTTAGTGGGTTGTTATTTCATGCTGCCGAAGGCGTCTGGTGTCGAGATCTGTATGCCAAGGCAAGTTCAAAATCACAGTTATGCCGCTCTGCTAAGGTTGAGGACCGCAGTTGGAATTTCAAACTGGACGCCTGACGTCTCTGCGTTCTAAACTAATATCTTACACTCTTAAAAACCTTCGTCTTCTCCCGACGTCCTTTCATTCGGCAATTCTTGTAAACCAGCTTCACCAGTTGTCCAGTTCGCCACCTCCTCTGGCACCTAACGCTCTGACCCGTCCTTTATCCAATAGACTCCAGCAGCTGCAGGAACCAATACACAGTTTACACCGGCGAGTTCAGCACGCTATGGTCACTATGTGTATGACGACTTTGGGATCTGTATCGGGTGCATATGCTGGCTGGTTTACTGCCTGGATCACTCCCGCAACAGCTGTGGGTTTGAGTGCCCTGGGATTTGTCGCAGGTTTGAGATGGTTCATAGGGAGATGGGAGAAGGGAAAAACCAGGTGGTGGGCAGACTGGCGTCGAGTTGGAAGTGGCCTTGAAAGAGACATCAAGGTATGACAAGACCTCTTACATTTGATGGATTCTCACTGGATGATACAGATTTTGCTGGATCTGGTCATTGAGGAGAAGGTCATTAGTGTACCTAACAAGGCGGCTGAAGTGTTAGAGAACATGGTGGACCTACGGTCACGCGAAATAGCCAAAATGAATCAGGAGCTAGAAAATATTGAAGGAGCCCCTGGTCCTCTACCATTGGAGCAGGGTAATCCTTTCAAATAGTATCAGGATAGAACTGGTAACCCAATTGCTCTCTAAACAATCATGGCAAGAACGTCCCTAATTACCTTGCAAGTCTAAGTCGGGGACGTAACTATGATCTTTACCCGACCTATTTGCGATGCTCGCAAGGTATCGTCACTGCGACGATCATCATGTCCCTCTTCTTCTTCCTCTCCGCTCTCGAATAACTCTTCGCTCTCATCCCAAACGTTTCCTAATCGAATCCGAGTCGGTGTCTTCGATACTAAAGACTTTGGCGGGTGTCGGTGTGTTGGGAGGAGGGGTACACCCCGGATACCACCATTGGCCACACCTGATTCAGAATCAGAATCAGATATAAGCTCGCTTTCTTCAACAGATAATGGCTGGTAAAGTCGCGAGATCTGGAAAGTATAAGACATGAACCCGGCGAGTATAGGGTATGCTCACTTCGCGTCGGTGACGATAATAACGTTCTAGATGGTATGAGACTGACGTAACGAATTAATAGAGGGAAATGATATGACAAAGAATTGTTCTACCCCATAGTCCCAGGGATGAACCCAAAAGATTGGCCTAAGTAATAGAGATGAAAGGAATCTTGTCAGAGGATCGGAATATCGAACTTACGATGACATCTCCGATTTGGAATTCCTTGTACTGCATATACAAAGTATAAGAGGCACGATTTACGATGTAGTAAAAGATAGGCGTAACTGGTAACATGGACTGCACGATCTCGCTCACTAAACCACCGAAAAAGAAGCAAACCACGCCAGTGAGGATAAGTCCAGCGTTACGCCACATCCAAATCCTTCGAGCTTCCCTAACCGTGCGTACACCATCACAACATAATTCTAACTTTGCTTAATTTCGACTTACTCATCGACATCCCATATAAAATAAAACACTCCAGTTGCCACACCAAGACATAGGAAATGTAGAATTTCTGGATATAAGGTGTCATCCCGTGAACATCATTATACTACTGAAGAACATACTGTGAACAATGAGCTCAAATCATGAAACACATAAAAGATAATCATCACCTGTCATTCAGTGGCAACCGCCGTACAAAGTTTGTGAAGCCCAAAAAGCCCAGAAGCACCATGATGAAGCTCGTGAAGACGAGGAACCACTATTGGGACGCTCGTCACAAGATTACTCGTAAATGAGTATGAACAGTACGTACCGGCCGTAGACGGATGGGAAAGTCATATTTTGGTATTCGAATACGATGCGACTTCATACACGACTTGACGACACGACGCATCGCCTTTCGGAAGCCTCTGTCTAAACGCGAGGTAATAGATGGTATTTCCCGTGAGTCTGGTAGGTGGAGGGCCATGGTAAGTAAAAAAGAAGCCGAGCTGACCACGTCGAATGATGAGGCCCAGCTCAATTGACGAGACTTCACAAAGATGTTGATTAGCAATAAAAATTTGGTTGGCGCCGTCTATTACGCCAGCTGCCGACTTTTTTGCTCGCTTGAATGTCTGGGTACTTTTACAAGGCCTCTCATTGGTACATGTGAGAAACGGAGTGTTCGATATCCCGATACCGTAAACCTGACGGCCAGGAGCAGTCGGACACTCGTAGGAATTCGTGAATGCAGCGTCTGTTCCTTCCGCTCACGAGGACTATTATTGATCTGCATAGCCAACTCTTTACCGTCCCCTATACTTGGTACTGTCAACTCCCGAACCATGTCTAGTTTGAACAGAGTACGTTCGTCTCATCCTGGACTGTCAATGCTCTCTTCCTGCGAGATCTCCGATGCACTCATTAAGCTGGGTCTCCGACATGGAGGCCACATCCCAGACATCCACATGTTGTCTCCATTGGATCCTTCGACCCGCATCTGTGGTGCGGCATACACAGTCAAGATGGTACTGGCATCCGACGAAGCTGCCCCCAAGCTTGAAAAGCATTTCGTCGATGAAGCCACCCCCGACAGCATCATCGTTATTGATGCACCCCCACGTTCGTCCACTTGATATAGTTCATTTGGGTATTCTAACCTGCAAAACAGAAGCAAAGTCAGCAGTTTGGGGAGGCTGTATGGTTGATCTACATCTACACTCTTATTACCGCTGACTTAATCGTCTTTCAGTAATGAGTGCAGGAGCCATTTCCCGTGGTTGCTTGGGCGTCGTAATATCAGGCAGGGCGAGAGATATCTCTGAGCACATCAACAGTGATTTCCCTGTCTTCGCACGGTCGCATTCAACTCTGGGACAGTCGCCATTCACCCGCCCATCCCAAATCAACATCCCTCTCATAATACATGCACAACCAGCTGAATCCAATTTCCCAAGCATGATTGTAAACCCTGGCGATTTTATTGTGGCTGATCAAGATGGGGTAGTTTGTGTACCAAGGGATCTGGTGGAGAAAACTATAAACGTAGCTACTGAAGGTCAAGAAATTGACGCGAAATGCATGGAGGATATCAGAGCTGGAAAAGGGGTCAAGGAAAGTTTCAAGAAATGGCGTGGCAAGTAAGGATAATATATAAATCCTCATATGAATACATTGAAGCTGTTAAGCATGGGGTACAAGATAAATATTGATTACTCCAAATGTCTTTCCACTTCACTTCTTCTTCTTCCCCCTTGGTGAACGGTCGTGGGGCATAGCAGTAGCAGCTAATATTGCACCCTTACTGAGGCAAAAGTCAATATGTTCATTCAAAATCACATTATTGGCGAAGAGCTTCGAGCAAATCGGACAAACTTGCTGCTCCTCATTTGAGGCGGAAGCTGCAGACATCTTTCTAGGGTTAGGAAGTCTTTCCTCCGATCTTGCGCAAGATGTTGAGACCGAAGATGTGGCTGTTTTGGCTTGAGCGGGCGCTCCTAAATTAGTGATTTGAGGAGTAGATTTCGACTGGGTTTTCAATGATGGGTGCTGCTGTGGATTTTTGCGGTGTGGTTCAAGTAACGGTGTGAGTAAGCCTGATGGAAGGTCTTCATCATTCACAATGAATGGCTCATCAGGGTCGTCTTCGTATTCATGCTCTTCTTCAAGAGTTTGCTCTGACGTTTCAGGATTGTTGTCTACTACGTGGTCAAGCCTTTGACGTTTCTTGTTCACTGACGTCTGGCCGGCTTCAAAAAACTAGTCAAGCACTTGCAAGTCAGTCATCAGTCTGGCAAAGCTATCGGTGAACTCACTCTCTTAAGACCGTGCCCTTCGGAGACGTGTAAATCCTTGAGCTTTGTAACGCGTAAACCAATCAGACGGATGGTCACAGGCAGCTCGGGCATCAAGAGTTGTTTCCCAATCTGAAGTAGGAGGCTCAGCTTGCTAGAACAACGACCACCAGCAGAAGAATACTCACAGTGAAAAGATCTTCCTTGCGATTAATATATCGAGTGGACGACTTTGCTCGCGTGAAGACTGTCGTTGCATAGTAAAAATTCAGATGGTTCGCTAGACAAAATAGGAGCCTACCCTGGAAATTATCCAGCTTGTATTTGAGGGTGACCGTTTTACCGGCCCAACCGGTGCGTTCCTTTAAAAAAAAGGCTACAGTGAGATTGCACGTCCAGAGATCCAATGTATTTACCATGTCTTCCTCAAGTTCTGCCGCACAACTGTCCAGCTTGGCTATGATTTCCTTTTCATCACTGATGGGTGCGAATGTTCTACGATAAGAACGGTCTTGGGATCAATAAACATCACAAACAATGATGTCATTAACCTACCTTTCCGACCCCACACTCTTGCGCTGGTCACGTTGACCAGGTCGGACATCATTGGAAGCGATCCCAAGGTATATCAGCAGTAGTGAGTGCAAATGAAATTGTTTATCTAGCACGAAGATTGTGGTACGATGCTTGTAAATATCTCCGCAGGTCTTTAGCAGCAAGTCAATGCTATAGAAGAGTGCTGCATGTTTATGTCCAAACCTTGACGTCGATAGAATCCAGCAACCTTTCATTAACTCGTCCAATGCCTGGAATCTATGACCGGAAAAGACGAAATAAAATGAAACAGGTGTGAGTCAATATAGCAACAAAAGGCACCTTTCGGATTGGCAAGTCGTTCATAAATGTGACAATGGAATCTCGATCAAACGGAAGATGGAATTGACCATTGGGTTTATTCCTATCAGAACAGATCTGTGTTCTCCGCAGAATCAGTTGGGTACGGAGCATGAGCGCAAGTGAGTACATGAGACTACCTTTGCCAGCATCTATGAGTAAGATTAGTGAAACATAACGCACCACGTTAAAATGGACCGCATTACCTTATTTGGGGCGATACCTGCACTGACCTATGGCATAATTCAGATGCACAAAATGTAATTGATAGAGTAAGCATTAACTCACTGTCAGGGATGTTTCTGCATGCACCTCAGCTCTCAATTTATTTACACAGTCATCGGGAGAAAGCCCATTGTCCTGACAATATTGCGTTATACTGAATCAAGTATGCTTAGATCCGGATCAAAATTGAAAATACGTGGGACACTCACTTTAAATAAGCTTCATCTATCCCGCCCACAAGCATATTGGAGTCGTATCTCCTAAATACATCCATGACTTTCCTATATATCGCTAGTTGCTAAGTAACTCGCAAACGAGCATGGAGGGAAGCATAGTGACCTGGACAATTCACTATATCGGTCGGGTCTGATACGAAGAAGAATGAGCTGCGGACAGAGCTTCTTGGCAATGAAACCTGACAAAATAGCTGTGAGGCCAATCGTATTGAAAAGGGGTTGCATACTCAACCTGCCATGCCTGAACGCACCCCGTACGAGCGAGCTTCATAGGATGCAGTGGAAAGAACGCCCTTTCCCACCTAGGAATGTTGAGTGTTAGTCGCGCGGGGTTCACCAGTGCTTAATTCATAACTTACACCAAATGGTTTGCCTTTTAAACTTGGGTCATCAAGAAGCTACGAATAAGACACAAACTTACTATACATGTTCATGTAAAGATTATTGCAAAATCATAGTTTACCTCGACTGATGCAAAAAAGGCGTCCAGATCCACATGTACAATGACTCGCGTAAGATCTCGATTGGCCTCGAGGTCTATGAGCTACAGAGTCTTCAACTATGGTTCAAATATAATGGCATACAATACTCACTGTCTTGTCGATGCTGGCCTCCAATTTTCCTACAAATCAAATCAAGATTATACGTACCAAAACAGCTTGTTCTAGGAATACTTACCCAAGTCAATTTCACGCAGCATTTCATTCTTATGCTTCAGCAATCGCTCAATTTTCTCGGTGAGTTCCTTATCTTTTCGTTTCTCGTTCTCGAAAAATGGGGATCCTTTCGATGCTTCAGCGATGATGCGGTTGATTTCAGTCTGGTCATTAGTAAGTCCCGCCTTCCCTGTTGATGGTCCCGCCAAGCGTTTCACAAGTGATGCCTCCATGGGCAGGACCTAGCTAAACGACTGTAGGAATGTCCAGAAACGCCCATCTTTACAATGATTCGTTTCATCACGTGATGTCAACCTTGAAATTTTTAGGAACGATTTTCGAATTTCTAGGAGACAAATTGCTTGAGAAACTGAGGGTTCATTTTGCATGTTAGATGAGTTGAGCAATACACTGGATAGTGAGAGAAAGCGACCATAAACGTGGAGGATGACAGGGCTATATGAGGAAAAAAAAGGAAACAAGAGACGATGCCGTCCATATTCATCCTGCCGCCCGTCGTTCGCGCTCCTTCCCCCTAGCACTAGGCCCAAATTTCTCTTGAAATGCTATAAGCTCCTTCATTAACTCCTCCATCATATGGGTTGTTCCTGAAGCAGGACGTGATTCGCCCTCATTCGCATCTAGACCACTAGTTTCATCTGGGAGTGTTTGGCTCTTTAGGGCCTTTCCTAATGCCTCCCGACGTCGCCAACGCTCCAGTGCTAAAGCTTGTTCCCGGCCTACCCAATCGATTATACCACGAACTCGCTTGTTCATATCACCTACACTAGTTCGTTTTGCTGGCCATTTGACCTTGACGCCGCGCTCTAATACTTTATCCTCTCCAGGGAGATTGATGGACGTTGATTCTGTTGTTGGGTCTGCAAGCGTGTCTAGGACACGTACCTCGACGGGCTGGGGTACATCGCTGGGTAAAACAGGGTAGAGATGTGCGAGATAATCTGGTAGACCCCAAGATGTGAGCAATGGCTGAGGAAATGTCGGTGCATGTAAGTGTGGTGCGTGTGCGTTTCGTCGTGTTCCATGGTCGTGTCCACTCGATGCACTGGCCGTTCCATGTCCTGTAGTAGTATTATTCATACCGTTTATCCCGGGCCGCCGTGGTGGGGTAGGAGCTACAGGTTTTCGGTAGGTGTATTGATTTGGGTGTTTCTTCGCAGAATTGGCTGGTGCATTTCCAGCCATATCAATTGAAAATACAGATAGTTATGCAGCTAGACTAACTTACCATCTATTGTGTCAATTGAAGCCATCGCATCCTTTCGTCCCCGCTTCAACTTGGAAGTCCCAAGGACAACAATCTGCTTCACTCCTTCCCCAGACGATGTGCTTGTGTGACTTGATGCTGCCTCGTTTCCATTTGCCATTGTTCCAATTATAGATGCATCACGTAAATGAGTGGAGGCAATAGGCCTGTCTGACGTGCTGGAATTCGATCTGTTTCGCTTAGACGGGATAGCTCTAAGGGAGCAGTCAGCCACATAATAAATATCTTATAAATTGACTTACGCATCCAATTTCTCGATGTTCGTTGTTCCAGGGTTATCTTTCTCAGTTGTGTTGCGCTTACGCTTTTTCCTTGCACCACTAACAATCTCGATAATGACTCCCGGTTCTTCCTGCTGCGCATGGTCCTCCTTATCTGTGAGGCCTTCTGGATCTTTTTCTGCATCAGGACGTGTACTCTCGATGAGTTGCTGTAATGCATCTTCATAAGCCGCGTCTCGACTATTCATGGTATTGCGTCGCTTGGGGGCCTTTGCTGCAGAAGCAGCTAGCATGTGTCCAGGCGAATGCGACCGCGAGGAACGTGGAATAGAGGTCGAATGACGACGTGCCGTGGATTGTACGTTATTAGATGGGTTGCGAGCACGCTTTTTGAGAGACCTGGGAAATAAAACATGATAATTTTCTGAACTCGTTCGCTTGCGAAGCTTACCTTAGTAGATCTACGTGAAGATCCGGTCTGCATTGTTCACAGTAATAGTCTTGATCCTTGGCGTCCTCGCTGAGATTGACGCATATGCCATGCTGCCAGACTTTGCATGTCTCGCACATAACCATAAGTCCTGGGTCTTCTTCATCGACGTCCAACTCTAAAAAGACTTTGATTGACTCAAGTAATACGCAAATCCGGGACGGACACACCTGTCCTACCACACACACATCTGGTTATGCCGCCGTCGTCGTCATTGTCATCTTGACTGTCAGGCACGATGACGTTGTGAGCAGGAGGATCTGGAACAACGCGAGTGGGTAGAACCACTTCAACTTTGTCTTTAGGTCTGCGCTTGGCACGACCATTGGTGGGGGGATGGGTGGCGTCGTCCATTTGTGGCCGGGTGTTGTGTTGAGAGAGGCTATCGTCTGGCTCCTGCTTGACGCGTTTGGAGCTGCTGGATGATCGTTTGAGGGCCGAAGGAGGAAGAATACGAGAAGGGGTGGGTGAGGTGTGCTGGTCAGATACGGCTGGGAAGTAATTGGCAGATGAAGGAGAAAGGGAAGAGCGAGAAGCAGGAGTGTGAGTGGGACGGCGAGATGACCTTCTAGGTTCTCTTGCTGCGAGAGAAGGGCCCATTTGGAAGGAACAGCAAAGAGAAAGGTGTGAGTAGAGTTAGTAATGGTGAGGCAGGGGGAAGCTTGCTTTCTGCACTCAGTAGACGCCCAGCTGTTTTCATCCTTCTTATTCACTGCTCACACTACTCATACCATGGCTAAACTCATGCCCATGATTTCTCACTGATTTTTACTCAGCTTCATTACCTAACTTGCCATACCATGTGGGTGGACACAAGACTTATCCCCAGTTGTTGTACAAGCGGTTGTAATTGCGCGGACGACTGTCCGCAACGATGGCGGTGTTTTGGCCCCAGTGTTCACAATGCATAACTATGTAATGCACGAATGTGGGTATGTTCTTCTTCTACCATTTAGTGGCAACTAACTCGGCTGTCTCTGTATTCAAGGAGGTGTAGCCAACGATTGCGATGTCAACGACCACACCGACGCCGCACATTTCAAGCTTTCGTCGCACGTTAACACTTTATTAGTGTTGGATTTTCATTTCAGATCGTGTTCTATCATTCCATCAATAATCAACTTGGTGGATCGCACTCTCTTGCATATATCTAGGGTACCATATCTATATCCGGGTCGTCTCATCACTAATCTCTGTATTATCTATCTGCTATACATGATCTCTCATGATTTATTTAGAAAATAAACCTTTACCATCTACCTGACGTCTACCATCTACCTGAAAGAGTACAGGATATGATATATCTGATCACATGACTGACAGGTTGAAATCACGTGCCAAACCAAGTCTATTCAGCATTTGTGACAAGTTAAAGAAAACGCAGAATTTCTAGCGATATCTGCAGGTAGAGTAAGTCTTGCTATGTTACCAGCCGTTCCGGCGTCCTACAGCAATCGTAGACGGTCCCGGCATTCGGTCCTCTAACAGGCGTTTTTCCAGACACTCCAGAGGATTGTTTGTTATAAACCATGGCAAGAAAATGAAGAAGTGAAGTATAAAGTGACAAAGTTAATCTTCTCTGCAGCTTAAATTTGCTAGCAGAGTTTGAACTGAAGATTTGAACTGAGGAAGAGCGCCCAAGGCTTATGAAAACAATGTAGTACCACTGCGTCAGCTTTCTCTCTACCATCATCTGAAGTGGCTGTCCTTCGCGATATTCAATGATGGTAGTTGCAGTGTTTCTGCTCACCCACCAATTCCTCAATTGTTAAATCGTCTTTGCATTTACTTGCTAAACTTTCAGCAAGTCGGTGAACAAAATGAAGGCGATGGAGTGAATGGAGCGATCTGGTAGTCTCGACACGTGAAACAAAGGACTCATTTGAGAGGAAAAAGAAGTCAAACTGCCAGACCCGCCGCAACAGTCTTTGCTCTTCCGCGTGGCCCTGGAATACTCAAAGATGTCATGATCCTAGACCTATTATGAAGGGTTTGACCAGGGTTATGGCTGATGTATGCCAGGATTAATAGGATCATTTCTGCAAACTGAATTCCAGCACGAGACCAAGCGTAAAGTTCACTCGCTGCGCTCGGTCACATCAACCTCAGGCTCCATATCTTGGCAGACGAGAGCGACAAGTTCATCCGGAGTGACAGTCCGTTCAACACATTTGTCTAGTCTGCGGGCAATCTGTACAGCGAGCACGTGCTTGCACTGTCAGATCAATGAAATCAATCCGCAGATTTGCAGGACGCAAAAATATCATCTTACCATTGCCTGATTATCTGAAAATAAAACGCTGTAAGAAAAGGCTGGGCAGGCGCAGTATATTGAGACTGGGGCAGGCAATTCGACAGAGACAGAGTAACGTCCTTTAGAGCCGAAAACTTCATAGAAAGTCCGATCCCAAGATGTGTGGTACTCGAACACTGTCGTGGAAAAAATATGAGTCCTTAATAGTCATATATTTGTCTGGACATACCTCTGCCTCGGTCTATGAGATCTAAAGCGGCAATGATGAGGCTGTCAGGAAGGAATGTACGCAAAGCTTGGAGGGTGTCGTCTGATACTGGTTGTAACGAAGTTGTTTTATAGGAGGAGAACCATAAGCTAAGACTAGGACATACGCTGTCTACTGTCGTTCATGGACGCGACCAATGAATCTATGAGAAGCTGTAATTCTGGATGGGGCATGACGGCATTTCTGAAAGAGCACAAATAACTGGCTTTCCAAGTAGTGAAGTTGGCGCTTCAGGAAAGCTAATACTGTCGTACCCTTCACTTTTCAAGTGTTGTAGGTTTGCAGGTCTACTTTCATATTGTAAACAGCGACAATATCCCGCATTTTCATTTTTCTCCTACCCTTGAGTCCAGTAGGCCCCTTTATATACATCATTCACCTTTAGTCCCTTTCCTACTCTCCACTTCACTTCTGACTTCACCTTAGTTTTTATATTGGTTTCATAGCTGCCTTCAAGCTACTCAAAGGGTCACTCATTTTCAGTAGAATGGTAGACTGCCGGTAAAAACCGCCAGCATTTTCTGACCCACATTCCTGACCTTATTTTTAATATGTCAAAACAGTTGTGGATGATGCCTCTCAGAACAACTTGAGAATGTCTACTCCCTTAACATTGTTAATGCCAAAGACCTCAGTCCCAGAAGAAACAAGGAATGCATGACCCCTCCAGGTGGTGGTCCTCCTGGTGACAATTCCCCAGAAGGCAACCCAGACAGTGAAAACAACAATGAAAACCTGACAATAACTGAAATATCAAAACAAATATTGACTCAAATGAACTCATCAGAAAGACTTAAAAACCTCCCACCAAGCCCACCTCTACAGACTCTGGTGCTCAAGTCAAAGTTCGTGAACCCAAGAAGTGTGATGGATCACACTAAACTACAAACTTTCTTCCTTCAATGCATGCTCAACTTCTGAGATTGCCTCTCAAACTTCAGGTCAGGTGCCTCAAGAATTCAGTATACCTCTCCAGCCCAGCCCTTCAATACTTCCTGTCCATGATCCTCAGCAAGATCTACCTAGAACCTACCTGACTCTCCAAATAGGAAGACTTTACTTGGAGCTTAAAAATAAACTTTGGGTCATTCAACAATGCTGTGTAAGCAAAAATTAAACTTGAGAAGATAGTCATGAAAGAGTATAACCAAGCCACATGCTATTTCTATTTTATCAACTTTCTGTTAGAGCTAAATATAATAGATTTAGTCTTCCTTCATGAAGCACTCACAAATATTAGAAGTCATTATCTAAACACAATAGACTATTGTAAAGAATAAGTCAGAATGGTAAGATTTATAGAAAGATTTGATACTCACTTCAGTCTCCCTTCATCAAGCACTGAAGTGACTGGGCATCCTAGCAGACTATTTATATGTGTAAAAGAACAATAAGAAGAAAATTACAGGTGTCAAACCCACAATACCAAACTCCGGTTCACTTGGTAGTACCAACCAAATGACCCTTACCATTTAATCCTACACACTAGTGACAAGTCATTCCTCACTAGTATGCAGTTTTGGTTCGGTACATTCGGTTCATCATTTGGTTCACTTTCCTCATCCCATCCCTTCTATCCTTTATCACCCTTTCATTCTCCATCCTTCCCTTCCCCCGTCTCCCCTTAGGACATCCATTATTCATTTATTATTCAGTCACAGTTCTATTGTTTTATATTCAGTGACCTTCTATTGTTCTATTTTGACTCACACTCCTACTTGTTTATTATCGGTTATGTCTTATTGTTCTATTCTAGATTGCTGTGGACAATACTCCCACATGGTCTCCATACCTTATTCTTTTCTCCATGTCTTATGCCACCCTTATTCCACATTCTGCCTCTTAACCTATATAAGTA
>QLPG01045366.1:4335-20628 GCA_003314385.1 Gomphus sp. MG54 | reverse complement strand
AGGGCTGGTCCAAGTTGGAACTGTTTCGTGTCTTGATCGATTGGTTCTGATCAGGGCCTGGGTGTTCCATGTCAATAATGAATGGATTGTTTTGTGTATTATTGGGTCATGAGTGTGATCGTAGACGGCGTCAAGGTGGTTTTCTTGGAGGGGAAGTGTCAGGATTTCTCAATCGATGGGTTGTTTTCTGGTTGTTCTTCCTCCTCCTAGGGTAGGCATTTCCTCACCTGCCCAATTGTGTGGTTGGGGTCGTGGTTTGGGTGTCATTTGTGGTGGTTGTACTGACCGTGTTTTTCGTGGTGTTTATCACCGGACTGTTGTTTGGACGTCGGCGGTGTCATCGGGATTCAGGGAATGTCCTGCAGCTCGAGTCTCAGTTGAAATCGTGTTGATTAGTTTAGCTCATATTAATTTTCTAACAAGAAAGGTCTAGTTCTAGAGAATCTATATGGTATCATTAGTCTAAGGGATGGTATGTGATTCCGCAGTGATCAGGATTCTTCCTGAGTGGAGTTTTTGGAGGGTCGGATTTGAGTGCTGAGTGAAGACTGCTGGCTTCATATTGCCAAGCATCAGTTAGGATAATCTAAACGGGTAGTACTCAATGCCCTGTCGATCAACGGATTGTAGTGGATGAGCATGTGGTCCTTGCAACTAAAATTCTGATGGGGTTTGGAGGGTTGGATTCAGAGGGTCGGAGTTTGCAGGGTCAGAGTTGGAGTGTTTCCACAGAGGGGTCAAAATATTTCGACGATTGGTCACAGGGGATCATATTCCTGAAAAGGTTGCATGTGTTGTTTTGTTTTACGTCCTTAGGCATAGTTGGTATTTAACATGAACAACTGGTGCCAGAGTTGGGGGCCTAACTTCTTATTCCTCGGTTTCCAAAGCATCTGATGTCTCAGACTCTCCTTCAACCTCTTCTGTCATGGAGGCTGCGTGCCCTTTGGTGACTGTGGTGGTGGATCTTGGGCATTCCTTGGGTCAGTGGCCCGATCTGCCACAGAAGAGGCAGAGGTTTTGTTCGAAGTGGTGTTGCCATTCTTGCGGTGTAAGTTTTCTGTCTACTGGTTTTGCACAAAAGATCTGTTGTTATATATTATATATTAAACCAATCCTATCAAATAGTTAGTACATCCCGTAGTATAGATCAGTGGGTGCAAGCGATGTTACAGCAGCAGCGGTGAGTTACTACATAGGCGATCAGGCGCATAGTTAGGGAGCAGGCGCCAGTCACTCATACAAAGAGTAGGCGAGCTGCAGATAATTTTCCCTCCTTAGTATTTTACCCTACACTAATGAGGTGAGTAACCTACACATAATACTTACAGCTAGTACTGAATGAGTCTTGTAGACTAACTTGTACTAGGTAGTATTATATCAGTGTTTTACCCTACACTAAGGAGACTAACTTGTACTAGTCTTCACAGTTGTTAGAGCTTCCTTGTTGCCCGACCTACTGTGTTACTTACCAGTAACATAACCGGCTTTGAATTATCTTAACAAGATCCATGGTAGTCCTGCTGCCACTGGATGGGGTCACGGATTGGCCTACATTGGCTGTCTTATTGCCTGTGTTAGGGGCCAAATACGTGGTCACTGGGGTCCTCCCTCTGTCATAGGGGCGGTCGAAGTTCTGGGTAGAGGGGGGCTCTCTGGCAATTTCCAATCATCACTCCCAGTAGTGGGCGTCGATGGATTGGGACAGGAGTCGGAGTTAGAATAGGGAATGGGGCTTTCCTACTCTAGAGATCTCATCCTTGATCCTGCTGGGGAGTCCATTGTAGAACTGGTGACGAAGTACAGCATCGCCCCAGTGGACGCGGGTGGCTAGTCGATTGAATTCGACTACATATTTTGTGATGTGCTGATTATTGTGCATGTGGAGGGTCTCGAGGTCTGCTTCGGCCTCTCTTTCTAGGTTGTAGGGGCCAGAGTTGGTTTTGAGTTCATTCACGAACTCCTCATAGTCATGGAGCCAGTCTGGCTCGTCGGGGGAAGAGAGGGCAGGTTCAAACCAGTCCAGGGTGGTACTGGTCAGGTACGACAGTACATAGGTTACCTTGGGGCTCTCGGTGTTGAAGGTGTCAGGGTGGTCACGGAAGTTTAGTCTACATTGCACTAGAAAGGCTTGTAGTTTCCTCAAATCGGATCCATCAAAGGTATCCGGGTCCCAAACCTTGGTGGTGCGGGGGGCTGATCTTCTGGGGCTGGCTAAGTTGCTTGCCAGCATAACAAGGGCCTGAGTGAGATCGGGCACAATGTTGGGTCCTAAGGTGGGGCCCCTCCCGGGTGTGCAGGAGGTGGCGGTGCTGCGGTGGGTGGTGGTGTGACATGGGGTTGGGCAATGGGGGGTGGTGCAGCAAACGGGGGTATAGCGGGTGGTGCAATGAGTAGTGGTGCTACGGGTGGTGGTGCCATGGGCAGAGGTGCAAAGGATGGTGGTACGTAGGGGGGTGCCAATGAATCTGATGGTGCTGCTGTGGATGGTCCTGAACTGGACTGCATATCCGATGACAACAATTGAGTTGCTGGGGGGTGGTTCACGAGGAACAGGTTAGTCAAATTCGAATGCAGGTGTTGATCTGTGTCTGAGAATCTGGAGTCGGAAGAAGGCTCTGGGGGGTGTACTGGTGTCTGAGGCATCTGGAACTTGGCCTGGGGATGGGCAGTTCTCGGGAGATGGATGCACAGCGGGCAGATGCCTGAGTGATTGTCTGCATGGCTTGTGAACGTGTGATAGGTCTCATGCTTAATGATGATCAGGAGTGTGAGTACAAATATACTGTTAAATTCGCATGTTGGTGCTTAGCTAGAGACTTCTGGAAGGATTTTCAGAGGGTTCCAAATGATTTCCGAAGGGGAATTTCATATTCCAGGGGCAGAGGGACTAAGGGTCGCAGACTCGGGATTGGAATCAGAACAGGGATGGAAATCGAGAATGCCAGGGGTCTTGGGACTGTTCATGGTATAGGGTGGTACAAGTGGTTTGAGGTCGGAGGCACTTGACTTCAACTTATGTGTTGTGCCCTCCTCGATTGTCTGTCCCTAATTTCGGAGAGTCGTAAAGTTTACTGGAACTTAATCAGAAACTACGACGAGTCGATATTCGTACTGGCGAATAGTCCAGTCAACTGGTGACTTATATACACGTATCTAGTCTTGTACTATCTTTTACCAAGTAAAGACAAGGGGGGGAAGAGAGTACAAGGGGCAATATAAAGTGAAGAACAAAGGAGTGAGGTACATGATGATCCTGTGCATCATCTATCAAAGGAGTGGAACCTTGACTTCAGAATCTTCAGAGGTTTGGAAACATGGAACCTCGGAGTGGTGCATTGGGAATGTGGAAATCGGTTATTCAGACTTTGAACGATTGGAAAGGTCCCAAAAATGGCACAGGTGGTTGGGGGGTTTAATGTGGGTTTTTTTGGTGGCATGGGCCATAACATCGTACCTCCACTCACTGCACCACCCCCGGTTGTCCAGCCCCATGTCGCACCACCTGCCACAGCACTGTCACCTCCTGCACACCCAGGAGGGGCCCCCACCTTAGGACCTAATGTTGTGTCTGATCTCACTCAGGCCCTCGTTATGCTGGCATACAACTTAGCCAGCCCCAGAAGATCAGCCCCCCATGCCACCAAGGTCTGGGATCTGGATACCTTCGACGGATCCAATTTGAGGAAACTACAAGCCTTCTTAGTGCAGTGTAGTCAGAACTTCCATGATTCCCTGATGCTTTCGACACCGACATTGCCAAGGTAACCTACATACTGTTGTAGCTGACTGGTACTGCCCTGGACTGGTTCGAACCAGCCCTTTCTGCCCCCGACAAGCCAGACTGGCTCCATGACTATGAAGAGTTTGTGAAAGAACTCAAAACCAACTTTGGCCCCCACGACCTGGAAGGAGAGGTGGAAGCAGACCTCGAGAACCTCTGCATGCACGATAATCAGTGCATTATGAAATATATAGTTGAATTCAATTGACTAGCCACCCACGTCTACTGGGGCGATGCTGCACTTTGTTGCCAGTTCTACAACAGACTCCCCGGCAGGATCAAGGACAAGATCTCTAGAGTAGGAAAGCCCTACTTCCTACTCCAACTCTGCCTCCTATCCCAATCTATCAACGCCCATTATTGGGAGTGACGATCGGAAATTGCCAGAGAGCCCGCCTCCACCCAGAACTTTGACCTCCCCTATGACAGAGGGAGGACCCCCATGACCATGTATGCAGCCCTAACACGAGCAATAAGACAGCCAATTCAGGCCAACCCACAACCCCATCCACTAGCAGCAGGACTACCATGGATCTTTTGTCCAAAATCAGAAAAGATGGAAAACTTACACCACAAGAATGGCAATGCCGCTTTGAACAAAACCTCTGCCTCTTCTGTGATAGATAGAGCCACTCAGCCAAGGAATGCCCAAGATCCACCACCACAATTACTAAAGGGTGCGCAGCCTCTGTAACAGAGGAAGTTGATAAAGAGTCCAAAACTTCGGACACTTTGGAAACCGAGGAATAATAAGCAAGGCCCCTGACTCCAGCACCAGTTGTTTGCATTGAACACCAACTGTTCCCAAGGAGTAAAACAAACAATGCATCTGACCTTTTCAGGGATATGACCACCCATGACCAATTGTTGAAAAGATTTCGACCTGTTTCTTTGGAAACAACTCTGACCCTCCAAACTCTGACCCTCCAAACTCTGACCCTCCAAACTCTGACCCTCCAAACTCTGACCCTTTAAACTCTGACCCTCCAAACTCCAACCCTCCAAACTCCAACCCTCCAAACTCTGTCAGAATTCTAGTTGCAAGGACACCATACACTTGCCTACTATGATCCGTTGGTCGACAAGGCATTGAGTACTACTTGTTTAGATATTTGTCCTAACTTATTCTTGGTACCATGGAGCCAGCAGTTTCCACTCAGCACTCAATCCGACCCTCCAAAAAACTCCACTCAGAAAGGACCCTGACCATCGTGGAATTCTGTACCATCCCTTAGACAAAATGGTACCATGTGTAGATTCTCTTAGACTAGAACCCTTCTTGATACAATGTTAATACAAGCTGAACTATTAACACGGTTCAAACTGAGGCTCGAAACTGCAGGACATCCTCCAAATCCCGATGACACCACTGCCATCTAGGCAACAATCTGGTGAAAATGACCACCATGATCACCATGACCAGCATGACAACCACAAATACCATGACTACCACAAACACCATGACTACCACGAACACCATGACCACCACAACTCTGACCACGGGAGTTAGGCAGACGATGGGATGTCTACCCTAGGAAAGGGGAGAACATCCGGAAACAACCCCCATCAGTTTACAAATCCAAATACTTCAACCAAATGATCCCAATGCCGCCTAAAACCACACATGAATTCATAATACCAAAGCATACAGGAAAAACAATCTAATCACCACCCCCCTAATCCCAACCGACAAAAAGGCCTTTCCCCCAACCCTCCTGCCCTGACCCTAACACAATTCCCCTGCCTCCAGAACACCTGCTTCCCATCAGAATCACCCATCAGAACTGTACAACCCACCATCCAAGAAAACAAGCAACCAATCCACGTCATTCAAAAATGAAGCATCGGGCCCCAGATCTTCCTTCAGGAATGACAATAATGTGTCCATTAAGTTCCCAATCAACCTCACATCTTCCAAGCAATCCCTGGTAGTTGTCACCAAATGGGATAAACAATGATCATATTATGCAAGGAGATCTAAGAAATAGTGCAGGTCCTCCCAGTACTTATCCAAGCAGATCAGATAGGTGGAAATACATTCGAGTACCTCTGATCCACTCACCCCCGCCCCCAAACCACCAGAGGTCACATCCCGCTCTGAATCCCGACAAGGAACAGCCCCGGACAATGACCGCTTCAAAAGATAACCCACTACGGAAAAGATCAAAAACAAGGAGACCCCAGCAAGGGTATCACACACTGTAGGAATCACAGAGCCTGATGGCATGGGCATGCAGAGTTCTTAACTCTTCATCAAGGATGCGCAAATACTGCACCTCACTCAACCCTCTCCCAACCCTGCACCATAAAGAGGGATGAGGGAAAAGTCTCCAAGGGTTTTTGTATGTTGGGAATCTGTGTTCTCCATTGAGGAAAGGCCTCTCCCAGTTCTGCGAACACTCCTTTTTATAGTCAATGGACCATCGGCGCTTATCAATCAACAATCATCCCAGGAAACAGTCAAGGAGCTCCCACAGTAATGTCTGTCTTAATTACCGCCTCAATTAAGCTTAGGACCTCAAGGGCTTGGTCCTAGTGGAGTGATACTGTTATGGCCCATGCTGCTAATAAACCCACATTAAACACCACAACCACCTGCACTGTTTCTGGGACCTTTCTGACCACTCAAAGCCTGAATAACCGCCTTCATAATTCTGATGTATCAATCTGAGGTTCTACATTCCCGAACCTCTGAAGATTCTGAAGCTAAAGTTCCGCTCCTTTGATAGATGATGCGCAGGATCATTGCATACCTCACACCCTTGTCTTTCGTTCTGTATTGCCCCTTGTACTCTCTTCCCCCCTTGTCTTACTTGGAAAAAGATAGTACAAAGACTAGATACATGTATATAAGACACTAGTTGACTGGACTATTTGCCAGTATAAATATTGACTTAATTCTGCATCGTAGTTTCTGATTCAGTTCCGGTAAACTTTCCAACTTTCTGAAATTAGGGACAGACGATCGAGGAGGGTGCAACATATCAGTTGAAGCTAAGTCCCTGCAACATCAAGCCACTCAAACCACCCTATATCAAGAACAGTCTTAGACACCCTGGCGCTTCTCATCTCTCCACCCCTTTCCGATTCTGATTGTGAGCCCACGACCTTTAGTCCCTCCACCCCGGAGTATGAACCACCCCTTGGAAATCATTTGGAACCTCTGGAAACCCTTCTAGAAGCCTCTAGCTAAGCGCCGACATGTGGATTTAACACCGAGTCACATATAAGTCACTTATACTTTGGTCTTGGCTCAGCACATCCATCATCTACATTCCTCATTCCTATCCCTCATTTACCCCTTCCTCATTCATCACCCGATAACCCCACCCTGTCTACTCCTTATTCCTCAGCCTGCCCTACCTTGGGACATTTGATCATTGTTTTATCCTTGGTCATAACACTATTGTTTTATAGTTAGTCACTCCCTATTGTCCTATCCTTGGCCACATTCCTATTATTCTATTTTCATTGTTCTATCCCCATTTACATTCCTCTATTCTATTCTTGATCATTGTGGGAAATACCCTCACATGCTCTGCATACCTTATTGTTCTATATTCCTTATTCTACATCTCGCTTCTTAACCTATATAAGTAGGACATGCATGTACATACTTGCTCATTCTGGCTATTAACTAGGCTTAGGCCCCTTTACTTCCCTTCTGCTGTTAAGTCCTCTAATCAGGCTGACATTCTCAGCACTGTTCTGAGTGCCCTTCTGTTCCAAATTGGTGGCATGCATGGAGAGTATGGCACAACACACAAGCATGTTGAAGCCAAAGCCACTACTTCTGGCCTGCAAGACTTGGCCACTCCCGGCCAGCATCCTCAGCATTACCAAAGCTTGACAAATATACAAGGTAGTGTATATGTATCAAGTCCACGTACCGAGACCCATCCACCAGCAGTGCCGACCGAGCAATTATTCTATATCCACAACCAAGTGCCTGCGTTGCCTGCACAACACTTGGTGCGCCGGTCCCGGCTCGGCACATCCGCCATCGCACTCCTCGGTTCGTTTCACCTCGGGACTCCCTGTCCTTGTATTATCTTCGAACGGAACCCCATTGTTTTATACTTGGCCACTCCTTATTGTCCCATCCTGAGTCATGCCCCTATTGTCCCATCTTTTATTGTTCTGTCCCCGTTTTGCATTCCTTGTTCTAATTTTGCTTGTTGTGGACAACAACCACATGCTCTGCATACCTTGTTGTCCCACATTCCTTATTCCACATGTCGCTTCTTAACCTATATAAGTAGGACATGGATGTACATACTTCCTCATTCTGAGTATCGACTAGGCTTAGGCCCTTCTACCTTCTTCTCTTCTGTTAAGTCCTCGACTCGGGCCGGCATCTTCAGCATCCCCCTGAGTATCTGTCTGTTGCAAATACAGTGGCACGCACAGCAAGTAGGGCGCAATGCACGAGTACGTTGAAGCCAACGCCACTACTCTTGGCCTGCAGGACTTGGCCATAGTCCACCCGACCTTTCGACAACACCCCTCGGCAGTACCGAAGTCCGTCAGTATCCAACTCCTGACAATATGTATATAAACCTCTAGTTGACTGGACTGTTTGCTAGTTGAAATATCGACTTAATTTGCATCCTATTTTCTAATTTAGTTTCCAACCTAATTCTGACTTAGTGTCTGCACTTGGATTCTTTGACCTTCCAAAGTTAGGGACAGATGATTGAGGAGGGAATAACCCATAATTGAAGCAGGGTCCCTTCAATCACGAACACTTGTGACAACTAGTTGTCCAAGTGTTCATCACAAGTTGACCACCAGTCTAAGTCCTGGTACTTGATCGTCCATTTTCCATCACTTCCATCCCTATGACAATCTAACCCTATGGCTTTTGACCCCCCTCATCTATGGAACCTCCTGCCCCCTGTGAAATCCTTTGGTATCTGTTTTAATAAGTTCCTGACACATGGATTTGACACATACTGTACCACCCACAGGAGTATATGAATTATAGGACAGGGTGGCAAAGGAGTGGACTAAAATACTACCAGAGACATGCCAGGAGTCAACAGAAAGCATGTCTAGGAGGATACATGCAGTTTTAAAGGCAAAGGGGGTCATACAAAGTATTAAATTGTAAAATAATATAGAGTCAAAAAGCTGCCGCAATGAGTGATTATTTTGTTTGATTTATTGAGCAATCAGTTTTCATTGGAATCACATGATATCTTAGGTTCATAGATAGCCAACGTATTCTAGTATATCATGTGAATTTTCCAGAACTTTTGCTCATGTCATTCCTTCACAAAATATCAATCCTTCTGAAATTCAGAAACATTGGGGCAGTTTTTTTAACCTACTGTATTGTATATGCTGCACCCTCTAGATCTCGTCATATCCCTAACTTTGGGCAGAGGTTTCAGAGTAGAGCAAGGTTCACCTTGGTTGAATTCTAAGTTGATCTTCAGACTACCAAACTTCTACTTTATATGAATATTATATACTAAGGTAGAAGACAAATGGTTTCTGCTATAGTCACATGATGTGACAATGTCATGGTCACAGAGCAAAAAATTTCATTGCTGAAAAAAAAGTGAAAAAAATTGTATTCTGCTAAAGAAGATGGCAAAAAAAATTGATTGTGCTACACTATACAATATGAGCTTTGTCCAACTTAGCTAGAATAGTATCTGGCAAGGTACGGTGACCTTGGTACTTCTGACTGGCTCAAGCTGCTTGACTACCTGTGAGGCCTTTCTGATATGCATCCATAAACCATAATGATCTTGTAAAGAATCTGAAAGAAATAAGTGTCAATGACTGAATGAAACAGGATAAAAATGCAATGGGAGTATGACAGATAAGTGCATAACATACCTTCTCATTGAATCCAAAGGCATAGCATTCAGAGCAAGAATAACATTTCTTCCAAGATCAGCTTCTGATGATGATGCAGGAAACTCATGGTACACCCTCTTAGCAAATCCCCAGCATTGTTCAATGATGCTGACCTCACAATGGAATTTTGGATAGAAAATCATCTGGTACCCACGTGATTCAACAAGCTCCTCAAGTTTGGATTTCTGCCCAACGAAATTTGGTTCATTGAATAGAATCCAATGGCAACAGCAGTTGGTTTGTCTAGGTACACACTTGAACTGTTGGTATTGTGCCAATAAATGTGTGTGATATGGCAGATGTGCTCTATGATCAATACATTCCTGGATAATTATATGCATGCCTTTAAACAAACCAGCCTATGGATGGCCAATTGGAAAATACAATGATTGTGGGGTGCCATCAAGAAATTGCCCATCCTGCATTGGGACTTTGTGCACTATGCCATTGGGATCTTTGACACTGCACAGGAAGTTGGAGGCTGCATCCTTAGGAGGTTTGACAGGCATATGCTTGGAAGAACATGCATTTGGGCAATGTGCTGTGTGAGTTTGGGCATTATCTTGTTCATCATTGTCTGAAATGTGGCCAGACTGTTCATAAGTCCGAAGAACATCACCAGCAGCTTGAACAGTCCTGAGTTTGTCCAAAAGGCAGCCTTCCACTTGTCTCCTTCCTTGATTCAGATGTTGTTGTATCCTCATCGGACATCCAGTTTCATAAAGTACTTAGCTCCCCTGAGCTGATTCACCAGCTCTGGAATGAGGGGGAGTGGGGATTGGTTCCTTACTGTCATTACATTCAACTTTTGGTAGTCCTGGATGAGCCAGAGAGATCTCTCCTTCTTCTTGATGAAAAAGACTGGGAATACCATCGGGAATTTGGAAGGTTGGATGCATCCAGTCCAAAGGTTCTCCTGAATAAATGCATCTAGCTCATCCTTTTCTAATGGGGACATGGGATATATCTTGCAGTTAGCTGGACTGGCCCCCAGCTCCAGTTCAATGGCATGATCCCAAATCTTCCTCTCTGGGAGCTTATTGAAGGATTCTTTGGTGAAGACACTTTTAAAATCTTGGAGATACTCTGGGATTTCTGACTCTATTCAGACATTCTTGTAATAGGCCTCTGCCAACCTCTGGAAGGTGGTTTGAGTTGCTTGCAAATGTTCTCCTTCCAACAGGAGCATTATACACATCACCCTGTCTCTGGGCTCTAGATCATCCAATGGGTCTTTCTCCTCATTGCTCCTCTCGTTTGTCTCTACACTTCCTTCCTCTAAATCCCCTTCTTCTGGCAGCCTCAGAAACAGGCTGATCAGACATGCTCATATTTGTTTCCTCAGCTCCCTCTCCTTCTTGCATTCATCTCACACCTCTGCTTGGCAAGCCTGACACTTTTCTGGACATTGGCTCATGATGACCTTCCAAGTCTGCCAGTCAATCTTGGAATTGTGCTCTTCCAACCAGGTGAAGCCTAGGATAAGGTCTTGCTTTCCTAGGCTGGTGACCACAAATGTGGTATGCTCCATGTGTCCATCTACTCAGAGGATCACATCAATGACTTCTCTGATGGCTCCAGCCTCGTTCAGTAATCTGTCTATGTTGTAAACTGGGATGGCCCTTTGCAGCTTCTGAGTGGTGAGGCAATGTCACTCTACATAGCCTTAGTCCATGAATTGTCTGGTGGCCCTGCAATCTATGAGAGTGGGTCCAGACTTGACTTCTGCTGTATCCGTCATCTGAATATCTACCTTGATGGCCAGGGATTTTGGACTTGGGGTGGTGGCAACCACATGCTTCTTTGGAAGTCACTTCTCCCATTTTTGGAGCTGTATCTGAGATCTCTTCAGTGGAGTCTCTGATATTTGTGCATCTTTAGATGGCTACTCTTCTGAGAAGGAATGTACAGAGATTATGTCACTTTCTTCTCCCAAATATGAGAACCTATTATGTACAGGCAGCAGGGGCACACAATTCACCTACTGCCAGTGTCAAGTCCACATACCAAGACCCATCCGCCGGCAGTGCTGACCGAGCAATTATCCTATATCCACAACCAAGTGCCTGCGTTGCATGCATAACACTTGGTGCGCCGGTCCCGGCTTGGCACATCTGCCATTCACACTCCTCGGTCCGTTTCACCTCGGGACTTCCTGTCCTTGTATTATCCTCAGACACAACCCCATTGTTTTATACTCGGCCACTCCCTATTGTCCCATCTTGAGTCACGATCCTATTATCCTGTCTTTTATTGTTCTATCCCCGCTTTGCATTCCTTGTTCTAATTTTGCTCGTTGTGGACAATGACCACATGCTCTGCATATCTTGTTGTTGTTATAGCCCATACCTTCAACAACCCACACTATCCCCCACAACCACCCTCCCCTATTCCAAGACCTTTCTGACCGAAAGGACGAAGGATTTTTTTCCGTAATCCCTGTCCCCGACAAGTCCGACCAAGAATCTGTGTTCCTGCTCCTGTTCCCGTCATGACTGAGACACCATCTCTGAGTCCGTCTCTAACCGAAGACTCAATACTTTGATAACCGACGTGCAGGACCATCGCATACCTTACTCCCTTGTTATCTCTTTTATATTGACCCCTTGTACTCCCTTTTCCCTTGTTTTATGACCGGCAAAGATAGTACAAGGATAGTCACAAGTATATAGTCTCCCAGTCGACTAGACTGTTCGCTAGTACAAATATCAACTTAGTCCACTACCTAGTTTCCGATTCAATCCGGTAAACTTCCATCTCCTCTCCGAAATTAGGGACAGACGATCGAGGAGGGCACAACACACATGTGGAAGCCAAGTCCCTTCGACCTCGAACACCACAGCGACCGGACTGAGCCAATCCGCGACCGACCCTAAACTCCCAGTGCTTCCACCCCCGCCATAGTCCGTCCGACTTCCGCCTCCAGTCCTCGGCCCTGTTACAGAACTTCGCACCGACCTGGAACCCTCTTTCGGAAATACTAGCTAAGCGCCTGACATGTGGACTTAACAGTATATTCGTACTCACACTCCTGATCGTCATGGGTTCAAGACCAATCACGCGTTCACAAGCCCTACAGACAATCACCCAGGCGTCTGCCCGCCGTGCGTCCATCCCCCGAGAACTACCCATCCCTGGACCAAGTTTTCAGATGCCTCAGACCCCCGCGCACCCCCCGGAGCCCTCTTCAGACTCCAGATTCTTGAACATGGACTTATGACCGCTCTTGAGTATGACCAACCCGTTCCTTGTAAACCCCCCGGTGACCAACCAACTGTCACCCCCGGAGATGCCCTCCAGTTCAGGATCATCCTCAGCAGTACCGACCATATCCGGATCATCATCCATGGTACCCCCATACCTCGTATCTCCCCCTTTCGTACCACCACCATTCGCACCACCACCACACGCTACCCCCCCACAGGCCGCACCACTACTCATTGCTCCACCCCCCGCCATACCACCACCCACTGCACCACCACCTGTTGCCCAGCCCCACCTCGCACCACCCACTATAGCACCACCCCCTCCACCACCAGGGGGAGCCCCCGGTATGGGGCCAAACAATGTACGTCGGGGTTGTTCTGGGAAGCGAGGGGGTAACACTGGCATTTTCAGGATTCCTGGAACCAGTTTGGGGGTCATGCTGGTTGATTGGGTATAAGTCCAAAGTTGGCTTTGATGGGCCTCTGTGAATGCTTTGTTGGCTTCTTGGTCCCAGGCAACCCTTTGGCTGCCTCATACCATCTCTCAGGATTGTCAAAGTTTGGCATTCCACTTCCTAAGAGGGCAACTTTTGTCTGTATCCCTGCTTAGAGGCCTCAGTGGAACTTGATTACAATCATCTTATCATTGTGGTATTCTGCAAGGTCTACTAGCTCCGTGAATCAGTCAATGTATTCTTCTACGGAGTCTTTGCCTAGGTACCAGCTTGTTCCTTCCAGCCATGTGAGGGTAGAGAGCTGTTCATTCTTTGGGCAGAAATTCTGTTCAAAGTCTGCTTTGAAGGCTCTCCAGTCCAAGCAGTAGGGATGTCCATTTTTCTTGCTTTGGAGTATTTTGTTTGTGAAGCAGGCGGCTCTGTCTGACTTGAAGTAGGAGAGAGCTCAGTGTATCCAAGGCTGGATGTTAGGGAACTGGTCTCCACAGATTACAAAGTAGATGTTACAGGAGTTGAGGAAGGCCCTTCCTTTTTCTCTATCTCCATTGAAGTTGGATGGAGATGCAGGCCAGACTCTGGAGTTTCCTTGCAAGACAGTGATTCCCCAAGGGTCCCAAATCATGTGCTCAGTGTTAGGTCATCCTCTAGATCTTTGGGGTTTAACCCCAAATGTGTAGGGTTGTTTAGTTTGGCAATTATTGCCCTAAAGGCTTTTCTTATTGCGGCATTTGCCATTTGGTTTTCCACCAGTTCTTGTTCTAACCTCAACAATCGTTCCTCGGTGTCCATGCTGGAAGTGAGACTAGTGGGGATATTCGTGGTTACAGCTATAGAGGAGGGGGTGTCTGGTGTCAGGTATGCCCAGGAGTTAGTACTCTCTGAGTAACTTCCATTGAGTCCAAAACTACCTATGACTGTGCTACAGCACAGGTCCCAGTCCTTATTGGAGAGACTTTGTTGCTGTAAGGGCAACCCTCCAATCACCTCTGGGTATGTCTCAGGGGGAGCTAGGTAGGGGAGATCCAAACAGGAAAGTCTAATGATTCCACTACCAGTGAGCCTTCTCTTATATACCCTTATGTAAATGGTCTGTGTGTTAGCTTACAAATCTATTCACTGGAATCAATAGAGCCAGTCTTTTGGTATCAAGTCTGCACCTCTGGTGCCCATTCCAGAGCCCAGTTACCCATGTCAGACCTGTTCCAGTTTCCTGCTCAGTGGTCCTTCGGACCTTGGTCTCTTAACCTCGGAGTTGGTCAGAGTTCGAAATAGGACTTTGGACTTGGATCTGGCTTCGGAGTGGTTTGTCCCCAGACAAGTATCTCTTCTGTCTCAAATCAGTTGCATGCATGGAAAGTAGGGTGCAATGCATGAGTACGATGAATCCAAGCCACCCCGATCAGTCTACAGGACTTGGCCAATTCCTGCAACCATCATGAAATCAGTACTATTGCAATAGTACTCAGCCCATACATCATTGGGATTCTTGGTGCCTGACAGGCATGCCAAAACAAGAATGCAAGACAACCATCCTGTTATAGAAATCTCTCAGCAGACTCAAACAGACTCAAACATTGTACATGGACTAAATTAGGACAGTCTCTCCTTATTGCCCCTTATCCCTAACACATCTAAATACTACATTTACTAACACTTTTTAATGTCAATTATAAGTATTATCACCTCCTCAGTGAATGGCAACCACTGAGGAGGAGTGCATACGTGGGTGGTGTTTCACCCGCATATAGCTGTGAGCCAGCCCCACATAAGTATCATACATTGAAAAATAGAAAAACCTCGCTCAAAATTGAAGATAAAAATACAGTAAAATGAGGGAAATTATTAGGATGAATTGTGCACAGGTTGACACCAAAATTGCCAAAAAAAAAAAAAACCCAAGAAAATATTGTGATTGACTTCACCAGGGGTAGAGTGCATATATGTACCCCACAGGTAGGCATACCCTGTAGCAGTTCAGAGCCAGAACTAACAGAGAAACAACCCAGAGTAACCTCTGTCCCTCCACTTGTACACAAACTTGATGGGTAGAATCTTCAATCGAGTAGCGGGAGTCGAGGGTGTTAAATACAACATAAGACTGTACAAGACTGCAGACGTATTTTGATGTTGCGGCTGAGTTACAGGTTACCTAACTGCATTGTATTTGATAATGGCTCAATCTCAATACACTTCTGTCTTCGTCAATAATCATGATATAGATCACAAGAATCAGAAATCATCAGGTATTTCACAGACAAAAGGGCTTATAGGTCGCAGCGACAACTGCGTACTTGGGTCATTGCTCACGTCGCTCCACGTCCATCCATAAATTTTCCCTCCCCCAGATTGATCTGATTCAGACAGGTGTGCTGCCATACTAGTATTCGTCTCCTTGGTCGTTGACGCTCCCCGCCTGAATGATTGGTACTCTTGTCTCCAAACCTGAGCTCCACTGCGATTTGTCTCAATGGGATCGAAATAAGAACCACGGATGTTCAGAAGGACCCGCGTGCAGCAGATGCTGCTCACTACACGAAGTGGTCTATGATGCTTGTTAGTCATTGACCTTGGAAGTAATTTGAAGCTCACAGCTGGAGTAAGAGTGCGTATTGTTCCTTCACAGGAAGATGAGTATTATCGCAACTTCTGTGAGACAAGTCATACCGGTGCAGCTATAGCGACAGCGACATTAGCCACGGAGAGCACTAATGTGCTAGGTCTCAGACGTGTTCCGGAATGAGCTTGATAGACCAACTTAGCGTATAGACGTAATACAATAATCCTGATGTGCAATAAATCTCTACACGTGACAAGTGAAGTGTCTAATTGTCCTCACCATTTTGAAACATCGTCTTGACCATTGGATTATGGGTGGCACGGTATTGTTGCAACCCGCGATAGAGCGTCAAGGCTGCGATTACTGTCAGACGTACGTATTTTATCAGAGGACATTTCACACTCACACAAGGGAAAATAA
>QLPG01045194.1:0-16661 GCA_003314385.1 Gomphus sp. MG54 | reverse complement strand
GGCATTTGGTGACTTTGTGATTACTAGCGGCACAGAGGAGACACAGGTTGTGGCCCATGCGTCTTTGACATTTGGTCGGGAGAAGCTTGCCGTCCTTTCTGAGGGTCTTGGTATACTATGAGTTAGGCCGGGTGTGGAAGTTCATTCTGCAAAGGAAGATGAAACCCTTTAACTTCTTGGGGTCGGTTCCATTGAAGGGTTCTGGTTCTCAGATTCTGGCGGCTTGACCATCTTGTTGGTGGTTCTGGGTGGTCCTGCCAAGTTCAAGAATGGTGTTCAGAAGGTCGTGATTGTTGGCCGGGTTCACAGGGGCCCAAGCCCTAGGAGGTGGCCCAGCTTGTGGAGCTTGCCTGGCCTGTGGCGGTATAGCCATGAACGGAGGAGGTGCGGCCGCAGGTTGTGGAGGTGCAGCTGCAGGTTGTGAAGGTGTGGCCATAGGCTGATGGGGTGTAACCCTGGGTTGAGGGGGCACGGCTGTTGGAGTCTGGAGAGGTTCAGGCATGTTCGCCTGTCGGTGGTGCTAAGGCTGTTCCTTGGTTTCAGGATCTGTATCATAGTGTACCGAATCAGGTTTATCCTCTGTCAGATGGGGTTCTTGATTTTTGTTATCATAATCTGCGTATTCAATTTTGTCATCGACAACCTCTTCGATGTGTGGTTCTTGCTCAAAGGGGGAGGCGAGATGCTGTAGTTCTATTGTCGGTGAGGTATAACCAATGAGAAGGGGTGGGGTCCCGGAGGCTTTGCACTCCCTTTGTTGATTTACTATGGGGGTGAGCTAATTGTCATCCATACGGGCTGTGGATCTAGTTTGTGGGGGCATGATCGTAAGAATGGAGGTGGCACAGAAAGCAGTGTCGCTCAGAATATACTGTTAAGATTTGGTAACGCTGAAATATCGGTTAAGTCCTGCAAACCATTTTGGAGTGGCTAGGCTTCAACATGCTTGTGCATTGCGCCCTGCTGTTCCGTGCATGACACTAATTTGGACAGTAAGAAGTTTTGTGAGGGTGCCAAGGGTGTCGGCTTAAACGAAGGACTTTAGATGAGGAGGATGGGTAAGGGGGTGCGAACCGAGTTAATATTCTGAGTGAGGAACTATCTACATACATCCCGCTACTTATATAGGTTAAGAAGCAACATGTGGAAAAGGGTGGCGTAAGGAATGGAAAACAATAAGATATGAAAAACCACATGGAGGCATTGTCCACAGTGATTAGAAATAGAATAAGGAATGTAAGTGGGATTAGAATAATAGAGTATGACTAAGAATAAGATAATGAAGTAGTGGGTGAGAATAGAACAATAGAGGATGACTGAAGATAAAACAATAGGCAGTGGTCAGGATAATGAGTGGCCGTTATATGTTCAGGGGAACGGGTGAAGGGATGGAAAGATAGTGAAGGATGAGATGGATAGGATAGAAGAAGAAGCCTAGACAGTGTACCGGATGTACCGAGCTGAGCCCATGTGATAGTGAGAATAATATGGGTAGAGGATGGTTGGTCGGTATTACCGAGTGTACTGGAGCTCAGTATCAAGGTCTTGACACTCACATACTCTATGCCACTCATTATCCATTAATCATACTATGTCTACCTCTCATTCTTTGATCTGCCTCACCTCAGGACTTCCTGTCCTTGTATTATCCTCGGCCATGGCCCCATTGTTTTATAGTCGGTCACTCCCTATTGTCCTATCCTTGGTCACATTTCTATTATTCTATTTTTTTTTGTTCCATCCCTGTTTTACATTCTTTCATTCTAATTTTACTCGTTGTGGACAATACCCACATACTCTGTATACCTTATTGTCCCACATTCCTTATTCCACATGTCGCTTCTTAAACCTATATAAGTAGCGCATGCATGTACATATTTCCTCATTCTGGGTATCGACTAGGCTTAGGCCCTTGTACCTTCTTCTCCTCTGTTAAGTCTTCTACTTGGGCTGGCATCATTGGCATCCTCCTGAGTACCCTGTCTGTTGCAAATCAGTGGCACGCACAGAAGAGTAGGGTGCAACGCATGAGAACATTAAAGCCAAAGCCACTACTTCTGGCCTGTAGGACTTGGTGGTTCCCGTCTGACATCTTGGCATCCCCAAAGCTCATCAGTTTCCAAGGCCTGACAGTTATCAAATTTGAGTAAATTTAGATAAAAATAAATTCCTCCTGAATGCAATTCATATCACTTCTCTATGTGGTTTGGCTTAAATGTTGCTTATATATAGTAGATTCTTTGTGCAAAATTCTATATCACTGGAATGAGAATAGACCTTGGAAAATTAATCTGTATCAAGGAGGTATCCTGTATCAAGGAAGTCTACTATTCTATAGATGTTTTACAGCCATATGATTTCCTGTCCCACTAACACTGTAGACACATACTCTGTCTTAGTAGTAGACAAAGTTATCATAGTCTGTGTTTGTTTTCTAGCTGATGGCCCCAGTTCCCATCTTTACTATATAAGCACTTGTAGATTTACCAGTTATCTTATTACTACCATTGTAAGGGCAACCTACTTAGGTACTGATTCCAGCATCTGCTAGGAGGCTAACAGCAGGAAACACCACAGCCCTGTGACCTATCCAGGGCCTAACCCAGGGACTCGAACCCAGAGTCTACCCATAGACACTATCAGACAACTGGTAGGGAGGTCCAAAATATATAAAGGTTAAGGTAGCTAGATACATGTGAGCTGCTTACCTAGTAGAGAGGTCCATAAGAGAAAGAACTAAGGACCCCCTTACCTAAGCAGTGACTGTATAGATACTGTGACAGTGATATAACAAACCTATGATAGCTAGCAAATGGACAAAAGAAGAGGGATTATGTCAAGCTTCGGGTACTGATGAACTTCGGTACTGCCAAGGGTTGTCAGGCAGACAATGGCCAAGTCCTGCAGGCCAAGAGTAGTAGCATTGGCTTCAACATACTCGTGCGTTGCGCCCTACTTGCCATGCATGCCACTGATTTGTAACAGACAGATACTCGGGAGGATGCTGGTGATGCTGGCCCAAGTTGAGGACTTTAACAAAGGAGAAGAAGGTAGAAGGGCCCAAGCCTAGTCGATATCCAGAATGAGGAAATATGTATATGCATGTCCTACTTATATAGGTTAAGAAGCAACATGTGGAATAAGGAATGTGAGACAACAAGGTATGCAGAGAATGTGGTTATTGTCCACAACGAGTAAAATTAGAATAAAGGAATGCAAAATGGGGATAAAACAATAAAGGATAGGATAATAGAATTGTGACCTAAGATAGGACAATAGGGAGTGGCCGAGTATAAAACAATGGAGTCATGACTGAGGATAATACAAGGACAGGAAGTCCCAAGGTAAAACAGGCCAAAGGGTGAGGATAAGGAGTGTGGATGGTGGATGTACCGAGCCAAGACTGGTCTACCAAGTGTTATGCATGCGGCGTAGGCACTTGGTCGTAGATATAGGATGGTTGCTCAGTCGGCATTGCTGAGTGGATGGGTCTTGGTACATGTACTTGACAGATTACAGTAATTAGATAAAGAAGGAGAATAAGAGAATGATTACAAAAGTAATAGAAGTAAAAAGAATAAGGAAAACAAAAGAATAAGGAGAAGAAAAGGAAGGAAAAGGGAATAAACCAGTAGTCCCCTGTAGGGAATGGCACAGATTAGGCTAACCCACATAGATCACCAGGTTGGGTATCCTGGAGGATGGGTGTGGGTCAAGCTGAGAGCACCCACAACCTAGCCCAACCCATGGTGTCATATGTGTGCATATGACATGAATGCACCACATGTGTACACATATGACTTGAATATACTGTATTGTTAAGTCCGCGTGTCAGGTGCTTAGCTAGTACTTCCGAAGGGGCTATCCAGTTAGCGTGAAGGTCCATAACAGGGCCGAGGACCGAGACGGAAGTCGGACGGACTACGGATGGAAACGGAGGCGTCGGGAATTTAGGGTAGGTCACGGAGTAATTCAATCCGGTCGCTGAGGTGTTCGAGGTTGAAGGGACTTGGCTTCAACTTATGTGTTGCGCCCTCCTCGATCGTCTGTCTCTAATTTCGGAGAGGAGATGGGGGTTCACCGGAGTGAGTAGGAAACTAGGTGGACTAAGATGATATTCGTACTAGTGAATAGTCTAGTCGACTGCGAGACTATATACATGTAACGCTCATTGTACTATCTTTAGCCGGTCATAAAACAAGGAGAAAGGTAGTACAAGGGGTTAATATAAAAGAGAGAACAAGGGAGTGAGGTACGCGATAGTCTTGCACATCGGTTATCAAAGTATTGAGTCCTTGGTCGGGAGCGGACTTGGGAACGGTGTCTCGGTCAGACATGGAAACGCGGTGTCTCGGATGGGCGTGACGGGGACAGGATCCATGGAAAACAGTCTTTCGTCCTTTCGGTCAGAAAGGTCTCAGAACGGAAACGGGTGGTTGTGGGGGTTAGTGTGGGTTTGTTGAGGGCATGGGCTATAACATGTATGTGCTGTATGTGCATACACCACACATACTGTATGTGCATGCATATGACTCGCACATGCTGCACACACCTGACACCCATTGACCCATGGGTTGGGTGCAGGTCAACTTCTAATACATAGTATCCTGTAGATACCAAAAGAGATTTTTCATAGCATTTAAGTATAATTTACCAGGTTTAGAGCTAAATCTGGCCAAGACACCAACTGTGTATGCAATGGCTGGCCTTATAACTACTGTAAGATATATCAGAGAGCCTATAGCACTGATATACTCCTGAGCCTACTTTGGAAATAAAAAATTCTCATCTAAAGCTATCTGCATCCAGAGTATATAGGTATACTAATAATATCACAATTCTGAAAAAGGGGTACAGTAATGATATCCTTGATATACCAGGTCTCTCAGAGATGTAATATGTGCTTTACTCTATCTCTCTAAATGCCAACTCTAAGCAGGAAGTTAATAGAACCCAAGTCTTAAATCTGAAAGTACTTCTTCAGTTCTGACTTAGACTCATAGATAGCCACTTTGTATTTGGATACAATGATCATATCATCAACAAACACAGAAAGGATGATCCTTGTATTATCCTTGTTGTATACCCATATACCCAGACTGTGGGCACATGTCACCTTGATGACACCAAGAGATTGGAGGATACTATCAAGCATATGGTACTATAGTCTAGGAGACTACTTTAGACCATAGATCATGAGTTGAGGGACATGGCCGGTGCGCAGTTGGACAAGGATACTAGTCGCTATACGAGGCACAGAGCTCAGTGTCCTGTAGATCTGACGGTTCGGCAGTTTCGAGTCGACTTGAGACATTTTGGTATAGTGGGGCGATTTTGACCAGACCTTCCTCTAGCGCTGGAGGACAGACTTCTTCCGGTTGGCCTTCAAGGCTGCGAGAAGGCGCTTTCTGAGTAGCTCTGGAAGGTCGTCGGTGAGGGAGACGTCCCCTCCGGCCGCTCTCTTTGCATGGTCGTCAGCTAGCTCGTTACCTTCGATTTCCATGTGGCCCGGAACCCACTCCAAGTGGATGTGCAGGTTACGCTTCAGCCGCCGGATAAGCGTGTGGACTAAGTCTAGCAGGTATTGTGCTGGCTGGGTCCTGTTGTTCTGCAGGGCCTGGATGACGGCTTGATTGTCGAGAGCAATCAGGACAGATCTAACAGTTAGATGGGTTTCCAGAAGCGTCAGTGCCAGAATCACGCCGACGGTTTCTCCTTTGAAGACTGTGATTAGAGTCTTTACCTAGCCTGTACCGAAGGGCCTGCCCATCTTGAAGGGTGACCGCCGCCGCACCGATGCTGCCTTTAAGTCCTGATCCGTCTGAGAAAATTTGGACGTCGTCCAACCTCTTCCTCAAAGTACTGGCTACCCCTGGCTTTCTGTCTGCTATGTGGGCGGTAAATTGAGGCGCCAGCTGGGGTAGCGTCTGGTCTATTCCACTGTCTCTATGGTGTCTGGGCGAATCTTGTAATGCCAGAGGAGGTTGTGGATTGAAGAGGGATGCGATGGGGGGCGCCTCCTTGAACTGCGCTTCACTGCCATATAGATGGGGTGGGGTCTAGGCAGCGTCGCTAGTCTGAGCGCCTCGCGATGACAGGCATCGTCCAGGTGTATCTGGGTCGGTGGGATCCAAGAGTGAAGCTCTAGGACGTCAGTAGCCGTTGATCTGAAGGCCCCTGTGATCAGTTTACATCTCAGCCCCCGAACCTTATCCATGATTTTGGTGTGTTCTATTGAGCCGGTCCGCCTTCCTGTGTTGGGGTCCTCATACACCGGGGTGTACCAGACTGGAACGGCGTATTCGAGCTTGGGAAGCACCAAGGATATATAGAGACGCCGGACATGCTGTTCGGGGAGGCCGAAGGATGGCCTCGTGAGCCGGTTCACATCAAGGCGGAGGCCTTCTGCTTTCTGAGACGCCTGCTGGACATGCTGATGCCAACGGAGTTCCTGGTCAATCTGTACGCCCAAGAGCCGCGCCTCGCCAACACATTCGATGACGAGGCGGGTTTGTCTGTGCACGAAGTCAGCCCGAGCTATATCTTTGCGCCTTGTGAGCCTCAGGGACTGGGACTTCGAGATTTCGGCTTGGGAATTGTGGGCCGCGGATCAGGCCGATTGCTTGTCCAGCACATCATTGAGCATCGCGTCACATTCTTCAAAGGGGTCAGCTATGGTCATGAAGAGATTGTCGTCCACATAGGCACCGCCGTTTTCGTCGCTTCCTCGAGGGATGGCCACCAGGCCGTAGCTGTAGATGAGATAGAGGATCATTGAGGCTGTTTCCCCTTGTCCAATGCCGTTGTGAATGTCAATGGGCAGTGGGTGAACATAGTCATCAAAACTCAGCGTGGTTTTCCTATCTTTAAGCATAGCCTCGAAGAATGATACAATTTCAGATGAGTATCCTAGCCTAGCCATGTTCTTGAGCAGCCGATCCGTTACTGCATTGGGAAAGGCATTCGCTACACCTAGACAAAGATGCAGTCCCCTATGAAAATGACAAAGAATACCAAGCACTCACAGGATCGCTCACCTATGCCGCTACTTCCACTCGACCTGACATTTCATATATCACCCAGTTCTTATCCCAATCGAACAAGAATCCCTGCCAACGAGACTGGAACGCCGGGAAACGAGTGCTGAGGTACCTGAAGGGCACTAGGGATTTAGGGATTGTATATCGACGTGCCCCAAAGGTATCCGAAAGTTTTGAAGGGAGTCACGAGATCCCATGGGGATATTGCGATGCAAACTACGCTGAAGAACCTAGAGATCGCAAATCAACTAGCGGGTATGCGTTCATGCTAGCCAACGGACCTATCACCTGGAAATCAAAGAAACAGGCATCCAGAAAGATTATGGTCGCCACTTTTCGTTTGCGCCACTCTTCCTTGACCCGGTGAGTCAGATAGAGGAGCGAGTCGACGGTCGTCCTATTAGGTAGACCCCCGAAGTGGCGGGGTGGGAGCAGGTTGTGTCTGGTTGTGAGGTACACTGTGATGTCAGTCATTATCCCCGAGAGTACCTTTCCCATTGTGTCGTAGATTGCAATCGGACGGTAGGGCCTTGGCTATAGTGTAGTCGGGTTTGCCTGGTTTCCGAAGCACGATGGTGCTCCAGGAACGCCACCTTGTGAAGAAGTATCCAGTAGTGAGGACTGCTAAAAGACAGGCACGCAGCAAGGGCGCGAGGAGGGCCTCGCATTCTTTCAAGACCGCATTGGGGATGCCATCCTCTCCTGGGGCCTTGAAAGTGCTGGCTTTGTTGATTCGGCGGGTGACTTGATGTAGCGCAGGTGCAGAAAAATTGAGCGGCAGAGGGTAGGGGTCAGAGTCTTCAGTTAGATTGGGGAGGTTGTGCGGGCGAGGCGGAAAGAACAGGTCCCTGAATAAGGCTGCCTTATCGGCGTCCGTGTGTACTTCTGAAACTATCTGACCGTTGGCCCCCTTCTTGAAGAGAGAGGGAATGCGTGCGCGGGACCCGTCGGAAAGAGGGTTTTTCGCATATTTTCCGGCCGCCAATACGTCCTTCTCCTTAGCCTCTTCGATCCAGCCCTTCCAGTGATCCGCTTTGGCCTTGCGGAGGGCTGAGATGTACGTGTTCCTAGCACAGTTTGAGGCGCGTTTGCTATCCTCCCAGCTAGCTGTAAATCTGGTGCGATATTCGTCTCTGCTCTTACGTGCGTAGTCATGACGGAGATGTGTGAGGTTTGGGTTACACCAGGGCTTGGAGCAGGGGGTGGACCGTGACACGGGGACGGACACCTTAATGGTGTCTTGAATTGCGGTTGTGAGCCAATCTACAAAGCCCTCGAGTTTGGGGGGGAGCGAGGCACTAGGGAGACCGGACTGGGTGAGGTTCTCAGTGAGCGTCTGTCAGAATTTGACCCAGTCTACATTCCTGAAGTTGCGCCCTGGGGTGGTTTGATGTCTGTTGAGCTCCACATCTATCCATGTGTGAATGGGTAGATGGTCCGCGGATGGGAGGCGGTCGTCAGGGGAGGTGTCGCAGGACAGATCTCGGTGGGTTAGGTCAGAGTCGCAGAAGAAAGAGGTCGAGGGTGGTCCACGTTCGATGGGAGTCAGATTGAAAGGTGGGGGTGCCAGCAGGGAGTTGGAGTTCCATGTGGTGCTGAGCGAGCAGCTGCATAAAGAGGTCGGTGTCGCTGCGTCTGCACGGCCGAGTTTGATTTGGGCTCGACCACAACGGGTTGTGCTTGTTGAAGTCTCCGGCCCAGATGGTGGAGGAGTCGTGTCTGGTAGGGTGTGCAGAGTGCCAGGATTGTAGGTGTAGGAGGGCCGTGTCAGTGTCGGGGGGTTGTAAAAGTTGTAAATGTCGATATTGGTGTCCGCTTGGGTAATTGAGAGCGCCGTGATGACATGCGAAGCAATATGAATCTCAGTAAAGGAGTTGGAAGTCAGTTTGGCTGAAATCAGTATAAGAGAACCAGGAAGGCTGTGGTCATGTGGATCCTGGATGGGGTATAGGGTGTACCAGTGCTGGGAGGCTAGCGTAAGTCGGGACCTGGGGTAAATGTAGGGCTCTTGGATCAATATCAGGTCCCAGTCTTGTGGGTCGGTAGTGTTGATGAGTGAAAGGGTGACGTCCTTGGAGTGCTTTCAGTTTTTCTGCTTTATCCGTAGTCTGCTGTGAGGTGCGTTTTCAGGCATCGGCGACGGTGGGGGTGATGGGGAGATAGCAGGGATGTAGTTAATTTGCGGGTGGGCGTTCGAGGGCGGTCCTCATGGGTTTTGCCCGGGGTGTAATCCGCATCTGCCAAGGTGAAAGGAGTATATGATTCAAATTTGCGGGTAGCATATTCATCCTTTTGTGCTTGCGATTCGAACGCGGCCTTTGCAGCCGAGCAGGTTCGGGCCCAGCCGGCATGCTCACCCTGACCGTCGGTGTACTTCGGCTTGTCTACGTAGCATCTCTGCCCTGCGGGGCTGTCATGAGCGCATGTGTGGTCGGCTGTGCTATGTGACCCGGCGCACCCGCCGCATCGTGCCTCCCCGGTACACCCCGTCGCTGGGTGGCCCCAGTCTTGGCACCGGAAGCATTGAAGGGTCTTGGGATATATAGAGGCTTACGGTGCAGATGAACCCTTCAATGACAATGCCGTTTGCAACCGCGGCGTTGGCAGCGGCGTTGGTCTTGTAGCTGATCATTAGGGAGCCTCGCTTGGTCTTGTCTCGACGATCATTTTCTGCTCTGCGCGGCAGCCGGGTTGACGTTCCCTCCAAGGCCTCATTGCTGTGGCGGGGGCTGCTGTGGCGGGGGCTGCTGCGGCTGGGTTAGACGTGATTGCGTCCTTCAGTTCCTTCATTGCACTTTGTTGATCGGTTCTTGAAGCCGGTCTATGGTCGCCCTAGATAGTGGCCGCCTCGCGGAGTAGTCTGGTGATGGATATAAGTTGCCGAGCCCCTTCCTTACCTACGTTCCAGGAGGACGGGTCACGCTTGAAATCCCAGAACGACTGGAGCGCGGTGGTTAGTGCTGAGATGTCTTTCTTGTTATCTTCTGTAATTCCTTTCTGACTGAGTGCTGCTACCGGGTTTCCCGGGTCCGGGGCCGACGTTGGAGAGCGAGCGGGCATGGCCTGGTTCAGCGCTAAAATTCCGAGGCCACGCGTTGCAGGCGCAGCCGCGCCAGTGGGCATGTTTGAAGGTGTGAGGGTGTGTGGGAGGGAGAGAGGGAGGGGTGAAGTGGAGATGGTATACAAAAAGAGGGTTGAGTGTAAAGAAAAGCAGAGGTAGCTGTCTTGGGCCTTTCCTTAGGTCTGAGAGGCAGAAACTGGCCAGTCGGACCGTGAGAATTCTGGTAGGTGGTGGTGGTGTGGGTCCAAGAGAGCTCCGCCTTCTCGCAAGGATAGACCTTTGGAGTGGAATAAGGAGATAACCAGATGTATTTTCCTGTGAAGAATTTGGGTCATGTGTGACTGCTTGAGTCATACTTGATTTTTTGCTCCTCTGATTTCTGTGATCCATCATCAAATATTATACGTAAGCATATTTATATGTAAGCATCTTCTTGGAACTTGATCGATCGTGATCGTTGCGAAAATTATGTAACAGAAGGGGCTAAATTTATGCCTTTTCATTTAACCTCTCGATGACACCTCCAGCTCCAATCCCCACACACGGCTTCACTATCGTCCCCTCATCGTCTTCGCCAACATGACCCTCCCAGCCGTTCTCTGTGAGATATTGGAAGAACTTAGCATCTTCCTCCGCTAAATCTATGCCTGTCATATCGGGCACGAAGAAGTGTGTGATTAAAATACCCGTCACTCCACAAATAGCGGCGACGATGAATGTCCAGCTGCAACGGATCGACTGGTAGAACAAGTAAGCGAGCTGAATACATACCGGTTCCCGAGATTATTCTGAATTGGGGCGAACGCTTGCGTGCCCACTGCTGCACCAGTCTTGCCAAGTGCTGGAAAGAATAATTTTCAACAAGGGTATACACATTGACACAAAGGGCTCAACTTACCTGCACTAAGCCCGTATAATGAGCCCCGGACTGGTGTAGCAAACGATCTGTTAAATTTACCTCTTAGCTCATGCAACACGGAAAGACTAATCTACCCACTCGGCGCTGACTAGACCAAGCATGTCTCCTGGACCCTGCCATGTGATCAGTATATGCTTCGTTCCAGACAAAACAAAATGTCTACAAGATTTCCAGATGATTGCATGAGACCGAAGCTTACAAGCATGGGGTCAGTGATCTGATTGCAAGACATAGCGCTCACAAAATAACGAATAATGGAGTTATCGTAATGATCTTATTGTAGGAGAGCCTTAACAGTACACAGTCTGTTCGGTTGCTAAAAACGACATCAATAATGGATTACCCGATAATCAGGCCAAAGACTAAATATCCACTGAAACCAAGCATCATCTGCAATTCATATGTTATCCAAAAGAAACGAACGAGTGGGATCGTACGGACTGTATTGCGTCGTCCGAATGAGTTACACAATGCGGCTCCAATGAAGACTCCTGAAGGCACGGAGGGAATCAAGAACATGTCAGCAGTCTGTACATCCGTACATACCTGGCAAAGCGATGGTTGAAAGTAGTAACTGCCATTCGGCCGTATGGCTGATCTCGCCGTCGTGGATAACAGTTGATATGATTGTCGCGGAAAAGACCTTTAATATGTCTACACCTGGTAAACCTAGACAGAGATGGAAAGGTACATACCCCATTGGGGAATGTCACCTACATGGCGAAATCAGCAGCATACTTGAATGTGAGATCATACACAAACAAAATCATAGAGGAACCAGGCTCCACATGTGCCAATCAGTGATTTCTGATATCTCTTAATGGTGAGCCAGTAAGGCACGCGACCTGTAATGTAATTTATAACCGTCATGTGTGCCACGATATACATTGGCCTACGCTTGATGGCAGCTCGTCTATATAACTGGGAGCTATGCATCCGTAAACGGAAGTAAAAGATGGGGGCAGGAATGATAATTCCAATCCCAAAGCAGATACGCCATACGGTCGGAAGGCGGTTCTCGCCAGCGGCGGAGAGTACAATGAGGAAGACGAGGATGGACAAGAGGCCGCCAAAGGCCAACGCCAAGTTGGTCACCAAAATGAATACTGAAGATATCAGCCCTATATAATCTCCTTTTAGCGGAAATAAAATGCTCATACTAGGTCCACGCCTTGTAATCATTTTCTCATTCGCAGCTTCAGAGGCGCTCGTCGATGAGGCTGGGTATTCTCCTCCAACACCGACACCGGTGATACCCCGGGAGAAAGTAAGGCAGCAAAACGGCCCGTTCACGCTCCCATTAGCACCGTGGGCGGCAGTACCAAGTATTGACCCAACGATAATAAAGAAGGTCGTTGCAACCAGTGCAGTCTTTCGTCCCAACCGGTCACAAACGAGGCCGACGAATACTTGACCTATGATTGCACCAATAAGGAGTGCGTTGGAGACGCGTGCGGATGCATTAGCAGTGTATTCTTGGGGGTATAGCTTCTTGAATGTAACCTGAACGGAGATAAGGACACCGAGTTATATAGTGTCGTCTAATACGATATTACGGAAACATACGTTGACCATGGACATCAAATTGTTCTGGTCTGCATCACAGGAATGTCAAAACTGTTTAGACAGAATGATGAGATGAGACGGACATCCATCGCTAACTAAACCAAATGCCGCTGCAACGATGGTAATATAAGCACTGAGGCGCTCATTGCTTTCAGGCTTGTGGGCCTCCTGCTTGAACTTGGCTGAGTCTGCCTGAGAGGTGGCTGGAACGTCGGGCTGGTCACCAAACCGGCCTTGCTTTTCATCATTCTCAATGCTGTCCATTGAGGTAGACCTGGCGGACAGAGGAGAGTAGAAGCGTTGGTGATCCCATGCGTCCTAAGAAGTGCTGCATAAGGCAATCATCAGACCAACCATGCAACTTTGACAGTATGATGCAGTTTTAAGTCACGTTATCTGCTATCTTTTCGAGCTAGGCTCCAACCTATTCTATTATATATCAAGACCCGAGTGTAACATATATTTTGTACCGGTCTTTCGAATCTTGTGCCAAACCTTATGTGTCCGTTAAGTTCAATTGGCCACTCGACGCCCTTAGCCACCGATGTTCAGGCTTCAGCCTGCTATTATTGACCAATAAAATCACAATACTCGTTGAATGAAACCAATGCTTCTGAAAGTATACTATCTAGGAACTGATATATTCTTCCTAAAGACTCAAATAGTTTAATCAAAATTAGAAGTTACTGGACGACGATGTCCGAAGAAATCGAAATTGTTAATTGTTGCTCCGAATTCGCATACCACAGCTTTAACGGGTGTGACTTCTGCCATACATGGTGATAACAAGACTTAGCTTCGTCACTCTAACCATGGGGTTCAAATAACGTCTGTTACGCATCTTGGAAATTAATCTTTCCTTTGTTTTGTTCTCCAATCATGGTCAACTTGCTCCAGGCCGCCTCCCCTTTTCTGCTCCTTGTACCAGGTTTTCTCCCACTGATATTCTTTGCTCACAGCCGCCTCGTGGGCTCTCCCTCACTTGACAAGCCGGCACCTGTGATATGTATCCTTGTATTTTTCCTCGGGCCTCTCCCTGCCATCTCCGCCGCTATCGGTCTGATTTCTTTTGCGTTCAACCGTCAGAGTCGGCCCATCCAAGTGGCACAAGATATTACCCAGAGTTTGGTAGAGTTTGGATGTGCGAACCTTCACCTTCTTAGTTTGTCTTCACCCCACTTATCCCACTCCCCTAGACCGTGGATCCATTCTTTACCTTATCACGCCTCGTTCTTTCGCTGTACTTGCTTCCCGCGTCTCACTATCTCAAAAGGAGATATATCGACACAACGCGATTCTCGCCGTCTTACTTTTCGCCAGTAGGTCTCTGCCTTTGCTTGGGACAGTCACAAGAGCTCTCTAATCATTTTTAACAGCTTTCGCTCTCTCAGTCATTCAAACGGCCTTCGCACCTTCTGTCATCCCTACCGTTGTTCCATTTGCATCGGGAACGCTTGCCGCTCTATTTCCCATTCCTCTCACTATCCATCTATGTATTTCAGCCCAATATTCACGTGTTAGTAGAATATGGGGATTCGTCTCCCTGCTGCAGATCTCTTCCGCCTTGGCAATGGCACTGCGCATACCTCAGGGATCTGGCTACGAACTTGGTAGCGCCTTATTCACCGTGCTGTGGGGCGGGGGGGTCATCACCCTCTTTTATAGTCAGTAATCCTCTTATATCTCGTGATTTTTGTTCGTTGATATTTCAGAATAGTACTCTCCTCGGTTTCGCTCTCGCCTTCCACCTCGCAACAGCTCTACCCTCCCAAATGTTCGTTCTTATCTTCAGTCTCGGCTACTAGTACCCCAGAATATGTGCAGTACGAAACTTCACAAACCCGCCAGTTCTCCGAAGCTATCATTTCCGAAGATTTCACCGCTCTCAGGGACCCTTTTGCATCGCCACCCCCCGTCACGCCCGTCAGGGTCCCCCCGGTCTCTATCACTCCCGGTCCACAATTCCCTTCTACCATTCCTATGTCATCCCCTCACATCATGCTAAGCCCACCCCCAAATTCCATCAATAAACTTCACAAATCGCCTAAACCCAAGGCGAAAGAGATCAAACCTCAGCGCCGCCGCATAACTAATCAAACGTCCACAATCGGCATTGGTAAGAAAAGGACCTCATCTCAAAGCCTCCAGCCTCTCTCTCTTTCGATGCCACACGAAGACCACTGGCACGCAAGCGAGGTTGGGAGTGAAGACGCATTGTTTTTGAATGATGAAGCACTCCTTAGTCAGATTCTTCTCCACTCGCTGATCAAAAACTCTGTGCCTTTGTCTTGTCCTCATGATCTCTCAGAAAGGCGCGATGAACAGAGTTCGATCAACAGTGATGTTTCGATCACTACCATCAGGACGAGACGAGACGAGAGCGGCCGACGATACGCTTCGGAAGAAGTCAGATATTCTGATTCAATCATTACACAAGAAGTTGAAGAACCAGAGTCGCCAACTAGCCTTCTTAAGGAGAAGGAACCGGTGAATCCTGATGCATTAGAACCGGACCCATTGAGTTGCAGTCACTAGCAAAGGAAGATGGGGACGACACTGTGTGGTGGGCAACATCGTAAGCACGCCATAATCACTTTGTTATTTGTTGATCACCTGTTGTATTTCTGACACAATTTTCAGGGGTTAGACATATCAGCTTCCATTGACATTTTGTTCTCAGGATATGCCTTACAGTGATGCATATATCCAACTTGTAATGAATTTTGCCTACCATGGCGTATTACTAGGCTACCTTCGGGTCCATGAGTATTTCATCATGAGTCAACGACAACTCCTCACCTGCGAGGAAGTCGCTTACTGTTGTGCATATGTACATGACGAGGCGTAGCCGAAGATATGCATTGTTCATGCCAAAACTTATGGCACGGGGTTCGTAGCAGCTCAAATAAACTTGAAAGAAGAAGAGTCGGAGGTTTAAAGGGAAACAATCATTGTCTTAACGTCTTACCCTTTACCCGCTCAAGCCCCGCTAACTTTCCGACCTCTTGACCTTGATCACAGGCTCGGCGTAGACTCGTAACCAATCTGCCTCCTTCTGAGCCGGAGGTCACGAGTCAAGGCTCGGCCCAACCCGGTTCGATGAAACCTGCGTACAAGCGTCGTCAGGGGACCCCATAGGGGTACATTTTCTGGGCGTGGGCAAATCAACTCAAGACTAGCATAAAATTTCATGTACTTTGTATTGCAGCATAGTTGACTGACTGGCCGGCGGGGCTATGTACTCGAAGTAGTTTCTATTTTGGGTCTACTAAGACACAAATTGAATACTTCTGACCGTCTGCCATTGTCTGTATAATCGAGATTGAGAACCACCACGCGACAAGTTAATTAGGTTAGGCATTTGTTCTTCAAATATTCGTTGGACAAACAGGGGGAACGGATCTGTTGCACCCTTCATTACTCTATCATTTTTTTTGTGATTATTCTCTATTCCCTGAGCTATTTATCTGAGTCTTCACCACTCCGGTAATGGAAACAAGTTGAGTTAGGTTGAGACTCGATTCTGGAAGATCTATGAGTCAATCTAAGTGCATATGAGGGGCCAATCTTACAATTATTACAGGTTATTTTGAGTTAAGATGTGTATGTAACATATAGTGACTCAAAAAATTGTCCCAATGTTTTGCATTTTCTGCTTTATGGTCACATAGTATCACAACAAGGCCAAACAGAGCCAATATGCTGGTGTATGTAAGAGAGGTCTTGTTAAGGGCTATATATGAAAACAAGAATTATGTAATTTGATGATGGTTCCATAGAGATACAGCCAATTCATTTTTGGGACTGATTGGGACAATTATTTTTTGACTGGGTATTAGAAATACAGAAAATACACAATTCAGTACTTTGTATTGCCCCCCTTGGCCTTTATAACTGCTTCCACCCTTCTACATACTTTCAATCAACTTCTAACACACCTCTTGCTCTATAGCATTTCACATCTCTGCCACACTCTCAAATCTGCCAAACTCCTGTTGCTACACGGGTCACCCACGGGTCAAATGTGGGTGACCTGCACCCAACCCATGGGAAACCCAAACCCGTCAACCCATGG